>JAMRXY010000303.1:0-209310 GCA_024447195.1 Panagrolaimus sp. LJ2414 | reverse complement strand
CACTTTGTTGGTTTAATTGTCCAAAATCTTATAAGACCATCTGAGGCGCCAGTAATAAGTTTTTGAGTACAAAGATCGGAAACAAGTGCAGTTACCGGATGTGGATGAGCCCGGCAATCATCCTAAAACAAACAAGAATCAGAAAGATAGGATATATCCAAACAATCGTACATTTGTTCTACGAGTCGTTTTGTCATTGCTTTCTTTAACTTCGCTTTTCATAACAAAAGTCCCACGGAAAAGGCCAGACTGAAGATTAAACATGTCGACATGACCAGTAGAATATCCAATGAATGCAAGATTTCCGCAAGCTGAGAGATTAATTGATGTTGCATAAGCTGTAATATAATCCGGATTTTTTGCAAATCTTTCATGATAAAGCTGAAACGATTAAACAATATTAATTGCAAAAAAATTTAAAAACAAATACTAACAAGTTTTTCTCCTTTTGTTTGTCGTCGAGAACTCCAAGTTGATACAATTGGTGAACTTTTATGACGACAAATAACATTATCCCAAGCTGCTTCACGGGCCATTCCAACATCCATTTCAACAATTGGCTCTAATGGAACATCCATAAATCGATCACGCGATACCTCAGTTCTACAAAGGTATGTATACTGTAAGTGAAATACTTCTCACATAAAACAAACTCACTTCTTGACTTCTCTTGCTTTTCCTAAACTTTTCATGATATCATCCCTAATAATGTTATAACCACGAACATATCCATCGAGTGATGCAGAAATTATGGAATTTTCACCAAAGAATGCAATCGATGATACAGATGCAGAATGTCCAGCAAGTTCTGTATTAATTGTAGGCAAGGATTGTTCTTCTTCAACAGACCATTTAATCATTCTGTTATCGATACCAGCAGAAATCAGATATGGCATTCCTTTAATAAAGTATAACGCAGTAATTGGACCGGTATGAACATTTGGTCGCTGGCCAATAAGAACTTGTTCATTCAAATCCCATAGTGCAATTGATCCTTCTGAATTTGCTGTTGCCATAGATTCAATTGCATCGGTTCTGAAAGAAGAATAAAAGATTGAGAAAAATAATAATAATATAAAGTAAGCTTACCTAAATGAAATAGCTGTAATTGAACCATCTTGCTTAAATGAACAAAGCTTTTCATCAGTTTTTAAATTTCTTAACTGAATTTTTCCATTTGCATGACCAATTGCAACAATATCCACAACTGTTGATTGTTCAATGCATGTAATGGCAGAATCAAAAAGGGGTTTAGGTGAAAATTCATGGACAAGCTTTCCAGTTTTAATGTTGATGAGTCGCATTTCGCCTTTTGAACCGCCCAGAACAATCTAAAATACATAAAATGACTTCATAAATATGTAAGTATCATCAAGCATACTTTATTCATATAGGTTAAAGGATGAACAATACAAGTTGCTTCAAAAGAAGGAGGAGAAGGAATTTCCAAAATTTGTGAAGACTCATTGACATCAATAATTCGAATAGTATTCTCAACATCAATAACTACCAAAATATCAATAAATGATAGCATAAACTTGACATCTTTTTCAACTTCGATCTGTCTAACAAGCTAAAAAATACATATTACATCAGAAAAAAAGTTGAAGCTAAAAATTTACAGTTTGATTGTTTTTAAAGACACAAATAACATTTTCATAAGCCGCAAAAACATATGCTTTATCCTTCTCTAATACAGTAATAGGTTTTGAAAGTGGGTCAGAAACTTTATAACGACGAAATGGTTGCATTCGATACGTAACAAAGACATTTCCAATTGCAGCATTAACATCACCAAGACGTTTTTCCTTTGGTTTTGATTGAAATGTTGGTGGAATTGCAGAGCAAACTAATCCAAGAGCTTTATAGGGAGTAAATAAAGTTGTCGGTTGTTGATTCATTGAAACTTATATCAAATTCTGATCATCACAAGAAAAAAAGGCTTTTTTGGTCCTTCTTTGAATCACTGGAAAAAATATGGGAACGTTTGGCACCAATGGACACAAAGCCAACATTACCAAAATAAAAATTTTCAAAATTTTTTAAACGAAATATTCTGTTGAGCAGCGGATCATAGTCTTACTATCTTGTTCAAATAGAGATAATTTTCATAGATACAAAAACATTTATAAAATCAAATCACAAAAAAGAATGCAAACAATGTTACAAAAAGAAGAAAAAAACACAAAACAAGTTATAAACAAAAAAACAACAACTTATTTTTTATAAAAATCTTTTTGAAAATCCAACAAAGCATTCTTTGAAACTTGAGTTTGGCCAACAAATGTAATAAGTGGAGGTGGATATTGTAAATCACCAGCTTTAACAATTTCATCAACATAAGCTTGAAGACGATTAGTATCAGGAGGGTAAATAAATGGTTCATTACAGCGAAAACCAAATTCAATTTTTTTATTTTTCTAAACATGGAAATTTACTTTATTTAAATCATACTCAATAAAAATCATAACTTACTTTCATAAAATCAATAAATGCTTCAACGTTGTAATCATTTGGAACACGAACAAGTTGAAGACTTTTCAATGTTGAAGGAACAACTTGTGTTGGACCAAATGTTGGAATACGTGCTTCCCTAAAAATTAATTTATTCACATAAACCATGAACTTTTAAAAAACTCACAAATAAATATTTTTAATGTTAGGGAGACATGCAAGAATTTGATCAAAGGAAACCATTTGACCATTGTTACCTTGAACCAATGTTCTTTGCAACATTATATCAGTTACATTTCTAGAATCAGTAAGTACCTTGAAATCATTGAAAGAAATGTATTCATCTTCAAGAATCAATTTTTGGATTTCACAGACAGCAATCTTTGGAACAAGCCGAGAAATAAAGGCATATTCAGCTGGTAAATCGGTTGAAATTGATTGGGTAATCCAAAGATTACTTGGGATTTCATCACTTCCATTCCATTCATGTGCGGCACCATCCAAGGTAGTATAATAAAAGGCACCATCATAACATGTAATACTTTTAACAACAAAAAATGGAAATTTTTTATGTTGAAAGTATTTGCACGTTTTCATCAATTTCAATGCCATTTGAGGTTTGGCATTTGCCTTTATATATTTGAAGACATTTGGTCGAAATGTATTAGTATTTCCAGATTCATCTGTTGCAACAGTTGATGGGGCTGCTGTATCAGAAGTAAGTTCAACAGCTTTTGGAGCATCCATATTTTTTCAAGCAAAAATCAATTTCTTTTAGGTTAGTAAAAAGAGTATTAATCTGAAAAAAGGGAATAAATAATGAGAATATTTTTTAGGAATCATAAAGGAAACTGTGTAAATAAGTAAAAGAAGCGCAACAATATTTAGATGAAAAATCCCAAAACAAGCAATGAATGATTTGTGGGAAGAGTTGCGAAATATTTTTCTGTTCTTTTTTTCTCTCTCCTAATTTTGTAAATGGACGCGAGAAGAAGTTCGAGAACAATGCGCGAGCGTTCACACAATTTTCCCATTCAAAAAAGATTCACCGATATTTAAAAAAAATGCCGGACTTCAATTAAATATCAAACACTTTTTAGAATTGTAGAAGTTAAAAATTTTTACCATACAATAACTACAACACTTTGTTGCATTAAAAACACAGAAGCTATCCACAACTGTTTAATTTGGATTTAGAATTAGTAACTGTTGTAAAGTCAAAAGCTTTTGGTTTTCCCCGCAGGCAGGTACATACGATGTTAACGAAGGTATGAGAAAAACTAAGGGGTTGTCCCGATGTCACGTGGACACAAAAATTGGAATTTACAAATCTACCAAATTGTAACATAAGGAAAACAACAGAATGCATTCTGATTATTTTCCTCAATCGGACATATAAATATTATATCACTATGTATCTTATATTTACAAAAATCACATTTTTATTTGTAACAAAAAATATTTATTACCGCTATTTATGTATTATAATCAAAGTTTAAGTTAAAGTTACGAAAAACATATTTTTACATATGAAAAGCATATATATTCATAGTTAATTATTCATCCTCAATTAAAACACCATCTCCAGACATTCCAACAAGATTATTATCTCTTTCATCTTCATTATCATCATCAATTGCTTCAGGTGATGAAGGTTCACTTACAGAATCATCGTCATCAGATGATGATTTATCGAAAATCATTTCATCAACATTCGCAAAGAGAATTCCACCTGGAGAAAACTGAGAGATTTTTGGATGCATTGATTCTAACAAAGTAATCAGATTTCCAATAGGAATTCTAGAGCCACAATCATTTTCAAAATCTAAAAAAGAAATTGAGCATTTTGGATTTTTCATGGTGAAAGAAAGAAACAAACCTAATAATGATCGATTAAAAACAGTTGCGACGAGATTTCGATGATCTTGGGAAACAAGAAATGGAAATTTATCTGGAATTTCATCAGCATCTGTTGTCATCATTTCATATACTTCCTGAAAATGTGTTTCAGTTATTAGTAAAAGTTTATTTAAAATTTAAATGCAGAAAAGAATAAACAACCTACCATAACCTTTTCATACAATTTATCACTCAATGGATCAATTTGTTTAGCAAAATTCCAAATTTCACGTGATTTTTCAATCAATTTTGAATATGATTTATATTCTTCATATTGACTTTTTTGGATAATATCTTTTCTTCGAGATGGTGGCTGCAAAGTTGTTCTTGCTATTGTTGTGGTTGTTGAAAGATCTTCCATTTCAGTATCATCACAACAAAATCCATTTGATTCATACATTTCAGAGATGATTGTGGTGGTTGTTGCAGAGCAGCCATTATTAATACTGTTATGTCCATTTGAACAATCTTCAGAACAGCCATTTTGTGATTCACGTGAGAATGATCGGTGATAAATTGGATGTGATGAAGATGACTGTGATTCAGTTTGGCTATTTCGACGTTTTATTCCGCTTCGTTGTGATTTTGATGATGAGGAGGAAGAAGATCCTGCAGCTGCTGCAGCCGCCGCTGCTGTGGATGGTGAGATTTTTCGGCGTTGTTGTTGTTGCTGTTGTGAACGAGTTGGCATTCTTGAACTTCCAGGTTGAGATTCAATTGAAAAAGTTGGATTCTTTTTCTCCTGAAAATATTCAGAGTTAAGTATAAAAAGAATAGGAACAGCTGTATCACATGATATTAAAAATTAAATAATTGCTGTTAAACTAACCTTTGCAACATTTAAAATATCTTCAATAAAAGATTGAACTTTTAAAAGTAATTGCAAATTTTTATTGGTGTTCAAAACATAATCGTAATGTTGATAAATGTAATCCAAATGTTCTGACGTTTTCCCCTCTTTAATTATATCCATAACTTTTCGACGTCGCTTTAATGAATCATGGCTATAATCAAAATCAATATTTGTAATTTTCTGAAATGCATCCATTGTATCTGAATATCCAAGATGTGATAACCAATGTGCAACAGCTTCATTCATCCAAATTGCCTTTTCTGGCGGAAGTCGAATTGAATTGAAACTTTTACGAGTTGTGGATCGAGCTTTTTCAAAGTCTTTTTGAATATCATAAAGGAATGGATGTTGACCAAAATTTGTTTGAACAACTTCATTACTTGCTTGCATCCCAACAACAGGGTAATATTCGTGATCAAGAGAAAGATTTATATCAATGTATCCTAAAAGTTTGGATGTATTTAAGTTTGAACAAAATAGGGTAAATTATTGCATGAAGTGTCAGTTGTGATTGTCAGGAATTTTATTAAAACATACCCAAATTTTCTCCATTTTTTGTAAAAAATATTTGTTTTCTTGCAAAATTTACGCCACATCCAACGCAATCATTTATACCAAATTTTGGGCCATAAGTTTGCCCTCTTCCTGATGAACAAAAGAAATTTCCATCATCACCATGATATCCGAATGACTGGGTATCCCATCCCGGTAAACGATTTGTTTGAATTCCTTTTTCCATAATTCCAATTCCGATTAAGCTATCGCTTGCACTAAAATTCCATCTAATAAATGATTAGTTTTTTAAAATATTGTATGTTCGTTTAGATTTATGAGGGCATTAAAAATCTTGAAGTTATGGGGATAAAGAAAATCTATTACGGAAAATATGAAGTATGAACTTACTTTCTTTCTGGAGTTACAATTGTAACTTCAAAGTAATAAACTCCACAACCATGTGGAATTGGATGATTTGCGCGAACCGATGCAGCATCCTGATGATTAACACCTAAGCCTTTATATTTTAGCAAAGTTTTATCTGGTGAAACATAAATTGTTTCGCGACGATCAACTGATGACCAATGGGTTGGAAGTGGTGTAGCCTGAAGAAAAGCTCCGGTTAAAAAATTTGACAAATAACTGTTTTAAAGTTTTAGTGACAAATGTGAAAATTCTTACCTCTGAATTAACACCTGGATAAAGTTGTGCAATTCTTCGATTTATATCTCTGTGAGGTTTAACAAGTTCAACCTCTGTTTCATCCGAAGGAATAATTGGTGAAAGCCTGGAATCATTTGAATGCTGTGAAGATTCATTGCTTGAGGAATCACGTTCAAATAAATGCGGAGGATTTATGAAATGCGGATATGGATATATTCCAGGCATAACAATTTGTGGATGTTGTTGTTCTTCATCTGTTGCATCAGCCATTGGAATATCATCCATTTTTATTTTATTATTTTTGAGCTTGGGGGAAGAAAAATTTTTCTGAACAGATGCAGTAAAAAAACAATGAAAATGATACGGTAGATAAAATTGGCAGTGATCTGAAAAATGTAAAAAAGCTAGAACATAAAGAGTAGTGGAATGCACAAAAATAACCGGACACAAAAATATAATCACAAAAACGTTCATTTTTAACCCTTTAAAGCTTATCTTTGAATAAAAATAATCATGAACGCACAGTCTTTTTGACCAAAAGATTGATAAAGTTTTTTTATAACAAAAACACATTGTTTTTCTTAAAAATAAAGTTGTGTCCGTTTTCTTTAAAATAAAAAAATCAATAAATGGGTGTATAACAAAACCATTAAGCATCAAAAAACGTATTTTTAAATGTTTTTCATTTTTTAAATTTATCACAACCATGGCTTTTTGCTTGTTTACGTGGCTTCCAAAAGTCAAGGTTACGGTAGTTGTCGAAAAACCGAAAAAGAGTTTCACAAAAACAAGTTTATCAAGCATTTTGGAATATGTTTCAATTGAAATATATTTTGTAGAATTTGGTATGATAAAATGTTATTAGTCTTTGAACACAAATGTTTCTAACCGTTTTCGGAAAGCAGTTAATAGAACCAAAAATGTGGGCAAAATTATTAGAGTCTTCTGGGTATAATAAATTAAACACCTTTAAGTAATTCTTATTTTACACCCTTTTTGAATAACCTTTGGCAAGGCACTAAAGGATGTTGTTGTTCTAAGAAAAGCTATTTTGCATGGCTGTTAAACACTCGAAAAAGGGCTAAATTAGTTAAATTTTTTGGTTTTTTCCAGATATTTAGAAAAGCTTGGGTTTTTCTAGAGGGAAAAGCTAATAACTTGTAGTTCCAAATTTAATCTCAAATGTGTATTATAATTTATAAAAACTAATATAAATTATAGCCCGTGATCGATCTATATTTATTGAACTAAAAAACAGAGAAATACACAACACCAAGAAGATGAAGACGACGACGACAAAAAGGAGGGGAAGCAAAAAAAGTGGAGAAAGAGGGAGACAGAAAAAAGGGGGAAAAAGAAGCACGTGTTTGGAAAAACGAAAAACGCACATATTATTTTGAATGAAAGAAACAGAGTCGTCCCTTTTTTCACAATTATATCAAAGCTTTGACATGTGCGTTTCAATGCTCCCCTTTCGTTTGTCAGGGGTAAGATTTTCACGCTTTTGCTTTTACCCCTCAAATGTGTATGTGTGTTTCCCTTTCCTTTTATTCTCCCAAAAAATATTCCATAGACTTAAATACAAATTTTTAACATTGATTAAATGGAATGTTTGTCCTCTTTTTAGATGGTTATACGCTGAAATTTGTTGTCGGTAGTTTTTTTCTTCTTCTCACGAGCAAAAAATAGAAATAAAAGAAATCAGCTGCATGAAAGTTGGCTATGTTTTTTGGTCCTTAAAATCCATTTTTTCTAGTTTTATGACTTTGGGTTCTTTTTTAAGATTATTTAATTGATTGAATGACCAGCTGACTGCCTAAGCTTTAGGAAAAACAAATAAAAAATCAAAGAAATTGCCTACTTCATTTCATTAAGTATGGGTAATAATTTCTTTATGTGAATTCTATCATACAGTATCTTTCATTTAATTAATGCAAAACGTTAATAAATTTTATGTCTTCTTCATCAGTTTATTTTACTGTGATATTTTGAACATTTCTAAAATTTTCGTTTCCTGAGTCAAAAGAACTCGAGTACAATAAATGCACATTCAAACAGTAAAAATAAATTAAAAAGAACTTTATTGAAAAAAAATGAAGAGAAGTTATGATTACAGTAATATTTTACGTTTTTGCATTGAAAAAATGGGACATATATACAGTAAAAAATAAAAATGATTCTTAAAGATTGATATGTGTCATTATTTGACTTGTTTGACTGTAAATTTCACTGTTTAAAATTTGTTGAATGCATAAATCTGGTTGAATTAACGGAATCAATATTAATTCATACAAAAGTTCAAGAGATGCTCGATTATCTGGATTTGTAACAATCGATTGATAAACAATGCTTTTTGAATCAGGTGATAGGCTGATATTTCTCAATTTGTCTTCCTAAAGAAACTATTTTAAACGTAAAGAATGTGTTTTCAAAAACAAACTTTAATATCACCATATTCATAATCTAATTTTCCTGTAATCATATTTAAATAGATAACCCCCAGCGACCAAACATCAACCTTTGGACCATGAGATGGATTTTCATTTCTGCAACAATTATAACCTTTCAAAAGTTCAGGGGCTAAATAAACATGTGTCCCACAAAAAGGGGCTTTTTCACCTTAAAGAATTTATTAACAATTTTTTTTTCATAATTATCACAAACCCTACCCTCAAAAAACTTTTTAGCACAACCAAAGTCTGCGACTTTAATTATATCTGGAGCTGTAAGTAAAATATTCGCAGGTTTTAAGTCACGATGATAGATATTTTTTGAATGAAAATATTTTACAGCATTGCTAATTTGAAATAAAAATATTGCTGCTTTTTCTTCAACCATTTTTCCGTTTCTTATAATATAATTTTTTAAGTCCCCTTCCTTTGCATATTCCATTATAATAAATGCTTGTTTCTGAAATTAAGCATTTTATTACTCGGAAAATTAATGTAACTATTGTAATTTGTGTAACTTACTTGAAATTCATAATATCCGTAAAGCTTAATAATGTTATGAGGTTCTTTTTTGAATGTTAACTCTTTCAAAATTTGGATTTCATGTGAAAGCTAAAAGAAACAAGCGTCATTTACTTTATTGATTTAGATACACAATAATATTTTGTATAGGAAAATGAAATTTCTTAAATAATCTGATTTATGATTCTTTAAAGAAAAGTAAAAGCTAAACACATGAACTTTCAAAATTTAAGTGTTATAGTGAACTAATTTTGACTCGAACCTTAATTTTTCTTCCCAAAATTTTACACCTTTTTTTCACGGTATCTTGAAAAACATAAAATCGAAGTTCGACTAAAACATTTTTCTACCATGGATTCAGAAATTTTATACTAAAATGCGACTAATAAAAAATCTTACTGTTTCATGAGCCAAAATACTTAATTCTTTAATTTCGACATGTTTAATGGCATATTCTTCTTTACTTTGAAGATTTCGAACTAACTTAACAGCTCCAAATCCACCTTTTCCAAGTCCAGCCAAAACTTGAAAAGTGTCATTCCCAAAAGTTAATATTTCCTTTTTATTACGGCCACGCTTTGACATTGCCTGAAGCAAGAACAAAAAATCCAAGAAAAATGGTAACAAAAAATTTAAAATAAAAAAAAGCAAAAATGGGTTTAAATAAGGGTGAAGGAAGATTACGTTAAAAAAACGAAAAAAACAAAAATAAAGAGAAAAGGAAATCTTATAAAAATGTAGCAAATAATCCTATAATCTTTGTTTCCTGATCATAAAAAGATTTAAAATCACATTTAAAAATTGCGTCATTTTTACAACAATTTTATCACAAATTTTAGCGGTAGTTGTTGGCATTTAAAGTGCCATGTTTTTTATGGATGGTAAACGATAGAATAATAATAAAAAATTATTATTCTCGATCAACCGCAAAATAACAAAAAAATTTTAAAAAGGTTTAATTATTTTATTGCTTTACAGTATGCCTATTAATTTTTACCTATTAAAAACTACACAAATGTTTTTAAATTGTTTGCCACAGAAATTTAGAAGCTACTTTTTTAATAAATACTAATTTACGGGCCTCACTAAACGGTGGATGGACGGGTCCAGTGGAGTGGACGTCTAAACGGTGGACGGATTGCTAAACGGTGGATGGATTTTTTTGATTTTCGGGTTAAAAAAATTCAAGTTTTTTTGTTTCTACCGTACTCTCATTTTTTTAATCTGCAATTTTTGGGAGGAAGAATCCGGAAGGATTCTGATGAGAGTACGGTAGAAACAAAAAAACTTGAATTTTTTTAAACCCAAAAATCAAAAAAATCCATCCACCGTTTAGCAATCCGTCCACCGTTTAGCAATCCATCCACCGTTTAGATGTCCACTCCACTGGACCCGTCCATCCACCGTTTAGTGAGGCCCCTAATTTACTTGCGTTAATTTTTCCAGCATTGTTAAAATTCAAGAGGAAAAAATGGTAAAATGTTATAAATGCTCGGGTATTAGAAGGCTAATTATTAGTAATAATCATAAAACTACTGCGTTGCTTATTATAAAGTCTTTAATTTTATTGCACACAAATTTTGTAGTTTGTGTACTTTATTGTTTGTTGTTTTGTCTGTGGAAGTCATCCTAACTTTTAAAATAAATATTGCACAATTTCTTCCATTTCATTGTATTAACACGAACAAAATGGTTGCAACTTTTAATTTATCAACCTTTGGTCGACCAATTGTAACTTTTGAATCCCCAGATGAAATAAACTTCACCCGTTTGATTTTTGTTTTTGTTACAATCATTGTTGGAATTCTTACACTTTTTCAAACATTAAAAATTTACATAAATCTCTGTCATCGACAAAAACGTTACTTTCAAACTGCTTCAAGTTTGCCGTTTTTAGTAAATTTTGTTTATTCCATTTTCATTTTGAATGTTGTCATTCATAATGCGCATTATGCAGATAATATTTATCGGCCAGTAGATTATTTTGAACCCAAATATCTTTATGTCAGATACTTGCTTTCAACAATGGAATTAACATTTTATGCAAATTTTCCAATATCATACATTGGTACCCACGGACTCCGAGAATTGTTTGATTTTAATAAAAACGGATTGAGTATCAAAAAGTCAGTTTTCAAAAAATTTGCAAATTACCATATTTGATGCTATTATTTTATTGAAAAGCTCGAATACTATTTCCATTTTTAGGTCAGCATGTTACAAGATTTTTGGGTTTATTGCTGGTTCCTTGCTTACTGTAATGCATTATCGAATTGAACCACCATCATCTTATTCATGGATAGTTAATTTTACAATTGCCGGTGAAGGAATTGTTACAATTATTCTTACGATGGCAATTTTTTACTGTTTAAAACAAGCTAAGACTGATAATTATCATGCCCTGAGTCAAGATGATACTGAAGAATTGTTGATGGAAGATGTTCAGTATTCTTCAAAGGATATTTTAACTCGACATCGATCACCAAGAAGAATTGACTAAATAATTATTTGAAGCTTTTGTTAAAATGTTGAACATTAATAAAATTTTAACATTAATTAAGCATTTGAAAATTTTGCTTTATTTTTTATCGTTTATCCATCTGATATTCATTCCAATTTCCCCGAATATACAGTTGGCACAAGTTCCGAACTTTACTGTATGAATTTCATAATTCATACTTGATGCGATCGTTGTATTGTATTTTTTCTGCTTCCCCCGTTTTTCTTTCCTTAAATAGTTTTAATTTAACCCTTCTGTTTCTGAGTATGAAATGGGCTCATGTTCTGCAATTGTATCATTCATACATTTATTTTTTTAGTATGAAAAAATAGTATCAAAGCAATTGAAGGTGTTATTTTACTCAAACTCGAAAGGTCTATTCTGTTTGTTTTGTGTTGTCGGTTTTTTTGAAAATATAAATGTTTTTAATTACAAAAGTGCGGCGCCAAAAATGCCAAAACATCGACAAAAACATTGTTTTTTGCATCTTGATAAAAAAGAGAATGTTTTCATTCATTGAAAAAATAACTTTTGCACAACTGGAACTAGCGGTGATATTAAAAAGCGCACTTTTGAATAGAATATTTTCTTTTACAGAGCCATTACTCAACAAATTGGCGCCATTGTTGCTTTTTTGTAAACACAAGATAGTGATCTTTTCAGAAAATTTAGAACCCTTTAGAAAAAATGATGCTTTCAAAACCAAAAAGGCGCCGTTGTTCATTAAAGGTTAAAAAAGTACTCTTTCTTTCTGGTTTCTTTAGTGACTGTTTTGAACAAAAAATGATACATTCCGTTGATGATGAGTTGATGAAGGATCCTGTATTGCAGAAGGAAAAGCTATACTCAAAAAAATGTGTGCACTATATAGGCAGTAAACATTCCGCTGGAAGGTGGAGCTAAAACCGCCACATTTTGATTTGTCAGAAGAAACCGCAGTTTAGTGGGTGAAAGTGTAATTTAGCGAAGGATTCAGTCGTTACAAATTCATTATGAGGTTTCGTTTTCTTTAAAAATTTTTAGGCTTTCCCACTATTGTCTATTTATTTCTCATCTGCCTTTTCATTTTTCCACACTATTTTTGACTCCACTATATCCATGTTTTTCTATTATGCAGTCTAAGCGCACAAAAAAACATTTTTGTTTCCAGTATTTTTGTTTTTGCTTTTGATCGAGTTTAAAAATACGTTTTTTAAAATTTAGTTTGACTTTAAATAACGCTTATTCACCCCATAAATCTTTTATGACTGTTGAAATTGTTTATTCCGCATTTCTTTTTGCTATAATTATTTTTGTATTGTAGTTTCAGTTATGAGGTTTATTAAAATAGCCCAAAGTTTAAAGAAAAAAGGAAACAAACAAAACGGACTACAACATGTTACAATCGTACACGCCCTAACATCTTCTAGCTTGTTGCTAATTTAATCTCTTCCCTCATTTTGTTTACCGTGTTCTCACAATTTTTTCACTAATCATTTAATAAGATCCCAAATTTTCAGTAGCAACATGTTTCTACTTTCATTCGTTTTGCCATTGATTTTCATCGTTCCATTATTGGGGAGTCCGATCCCTCAAAACGGTGAAAACCCTGGTGATAAAATTGTCGAATGGAAAACCATTGGTCGCTGCAGTCCATCGCCCAATTCTACTACTGTCGAATTTTCGGATAATGCAAGACATGCTGAAATTGAAAAAGTACAATGTGAAATCACGTTTGAAACAGAAGATTCACTTGGTAATAAAAATATTAAAATTAAAAGTATTCGTTACATTACCTGGAAGGATGTTGTCGAATTCTTTTTCACTCTCGCTTTGTACGCCTGTGTTATTATTATTATCTTTGTTGTTGTTATTGGCTGCGGTTTTACTGGCTCAATTTACTGTTATGAAATGTGTCGTATTTATAAATTTCAGGTAATTTTATTTATCAAATTAACAATGGTTTTTAGAATAATACTTATTTTCAGATTGTTCGTAATCAATAATGTTCCCATCACTAGCCAATATTTATATTTTTACTTGGTTGCTTTCTTTTGATAATCATTTTTATTCTTTTTTTCACAAGCTTGACAAGATTTTCGATTGCATTAAAGTAAAATGTAAGTAAAAAGGAATCGTCCAGATATGACGTCCTCGGGAAATCAGCCTTACCCCCTATACATCAAAGACACTTTTTACCGCACATCAAAGACGGTACAATCATTACCTTCTTCCTCTCCCGTGATGTCATATTTGGACTATTGCAAATGATTGACATTGTTTTACTTTATTGCAAGTCGGGTTTAAATTACTTTAATCTCTTTTGATTTTTCTTAAAAAACTTTTATTGTAAAACAAATTTTATTTATTATTAAATGTTTCTAAAAAAATTGTGTTGTTAATTTTCATTTATCTATTAAAAAACTTCTTAGGCCATTTTCATGTAAGCTTTTTTTGTTTAAGCAGCCATTAATTTGTTTTGTTATTTTGACTATCTTTTTTGCATTTCTGTTGTAAACTTTTTTAAAATTCGTACTGTTCCTTTATTATATGTAAGGATTTAATAAAATGAAAAGAAGAAAAATTTAGCAGAACCGTACGAAAAATGACCACAGCTTTAAAGTTTATTAAATGTTTTATTTTTCGGGAAATAACAATGAAGACTATTCATGGAATAAGATAGAAATTCAAAGATATTTGCATCTAATAAATTTTAAGAATCTGTTGTACTCACTTTTCCAGTGCCGTAACTTGGGGGTGTCGTGGGTGTCGCGACATCCCCAAAAAGCCAACTACACTTTTCATAGAAAAATTTCTGAAGAGGCTTGGAAATTTTTATCGTGAATTCTAAAAGCATGGTTTACACCCATAGATTTTCATAGTCAGAATTCGGGGCATACCTAATAAAATCACAGATTGTTTTAAAAATTTTCTCAGCAAAGATGCTAATTTTTGTTTTTGAGAAGGTCTTTTTTAAAAGGCCAGAACACGATAAGTTTTAACTTAAAAGTTAAAACTTATCGTGTTCTGGCCAGTCGCATTTTCGACTCCTAATTCATATTTTTTTAAAGAGTTACCCTTTTTTATTTATAAATGAGAACACAAAAACGAAATTTTTTAAACTCAAAAATTTTAGTAAAACTCTCATTTTTAGCCGCAACTGACATCGAAGAAACACTGCCTAAATAATTTGAAATTTTTGTCAAAATGTTAAACCTTAAAATTTTAATAATATTTTACTTTGAAAATTTGCTTTATTCTCTCTTTTTTCCTCTTTTTATCCGTCTCATTGCGATTCCACCAAATGAATATCTGTCATTAATCAATCTTTGAATGACATTAAAAATAACATGCTTGTTTCAGTTTTAAATCAAATGTCAAAAAGGTTAAAGAAATATGTTAGTAAAAATACTTTCCTGATGATGATTAATGAAATCTTTACCACACCTTTGACATTTAAAGTTTTAAGTCATGTTTGAAAAAAAGACTAAAAATTCTGGTAATTATAACATGTGTTTATTTTAGTTTAATGTCGGTGTTCATTGTTTGGAAACATAAATGATAATCGTGTTTTTGTTTGCTTCATTGAATAATAAATATGTAAAATCACTAAAATTTTGATGTTGTTGATTCTTCAAAAAAATTATTTACATCATGAATAAAACTATAATATTTCAAATCATGTAAAAGGACCATAAGTTTTTTCTGTCTTTAATTCATTTGGTTTTTATTATACTGATTATTGATTTGGTACTTTATTTCATATAATAGTTTCATCTACCCTCTAGATAAAATTCAAGATACTATAAAAAATAAATAAAGAATTACCTATTAGACTAAAACATTTGAGGCTTTTCATAAATCACCAGTATCTTTGGCCAAAATTACTTTTTTCCATTATTTACCGTAATCTTTTTAATGCAGAATTTTATTACGTTTTTGCAGCTTTTTTTATTCCAAGTATATCTTGTTCTTTTTCATCCCGTGATAGAATCGCACACTTTTATTACATTTTATTTATAATTCTTAAGTTTTTATGATTAATGAAAAGGTTGAATAAAATGAGAGCCTTGCTCTTTTTTCAAACCACAAGGATAAGAAAAAGAGAGAAGGAAAAAAACATATGTCAAACTTTGTTTAAATTACGACACATTTTTTGACTTGCTTAAGTTTTATCCTTGACTTGACTTTTCCATATGTTTTATCCGTGAAATGAAAAAAAAAACTCAAGCTGTTGTGTTAAAAGAAAAAATATATAAAAAACACTGTGAAAAAAGATGACATCCAACTTTTGATATCTTTAAATTAAAAAACAAAATTGAAATGACATCAAAAATGCTTGTTGGATAGCTATCAAACTGCAACATTTTTTATTTAAATTTTTTTGTAAGAGTAGAATTTTAATTTCATTTAGTCTTTTTAGAAGAAAGATAATCAACACAAAATTTGATGTAACGTGAATATAAATTTTTTAAGCTACTTCTAACACTGAAATAGGATTATTATCTCTTTTTTCGATTTTACAAAACAATATAGTTTTTTGATTTATTGGGAAAAAATGATTTTTTCCAAAACTAAATACAAATATGTATTTTCATTCTTTTAATACACTTTCATTTGCTTCTGAACCCTAAAATTCTTTTTTTCCATACTAATAGTTAGCCTCGAGGGATTTTTAAATAAACTCCTTTTTTTTCTTTGATGCCTTTTAAATGACTCACAAATCGAACACTTTTTTCGTCTTTTTTCGTTAAAAGCTTCTAGCCCAAAAAAAACATTAAGCTTTCCATTTTCGGGACGACTTTTTTTTATATGGCATCTAAAAATGGAATCTTTGTCATTTTTCTTAAAACTTCTTAAGTGTGAAAATCTTTTTGAATTATAAAGTTTTTATTTTTAAAACTGTGAGAATCTTTTTTTTTTAGTTTAGCTTTGAGGCATATGGTTTTTGTGTGAAACAAAACAAAAAATGTTTCTGGTTTTGTATAAACAAAGAAAATGCTTAGCTTTAATTTTTTATGAGTAAAAAAATATTTTTAGCATGACTGGTTAATTGTTTGTTTTTAGAAAATACCATTGTGCCTTTATTACCCAAATATAAAAAACTTTTGACATGTGCTTTTTATTAATTTTGATTAAAATTTAAAGTTATTTGGCTATCTTTAGATTTTTAAATGACAAACTTCAGTCTTTAGTTTTAGAACTTAAGTTTTTTTGTAGTTTTTGTATTTGAAGTTTTTATTTGAAAACTCTCTACCAATTTTTGATGCATTTACTTTTGCTTTTGATGACGTCTTGGTATGATAAAAAGAACAATAAAGAATAGAGGATTAAAATGCCGTTACCCCACATTATTGCAAAGTATATAAGCCTTATTTTCGGCATTGAAGAAAGTTTTTCCGACAATTTTTTTGTGAGATACTAAATTGTTATTCTACTGAATGTTATATTAGAAATGTTCAGTTGAGGATATAATACTATTAACCATTAATAGTTTTTGTAAAGTGAACTGTTCCCGGTCAACATAATCAGAGAAATCCTATCCAAAAGCGTTCACTTAATAAAAAATTCTTGAACCAAAGCACTCCTTCAGCATCCGTTATGCTATCCTTTTTATAACTATTCTGTTTACTTTTTTAACTTATTAAAGGTTGTTCTTTTTCCAGACTCTTGAAACAAAAAAACATACTGTCTACTCTATTTTTTGACCCAAGTTAAAGCAAACCGGAAATAAGGATTCATTCTTTCTCATTTTTCTTTTGTTCCCTGTATTCAAAGCTTTTGGTTTTGGAAAAAAATATAAATGGCAAAAGGAAGTGTGAGTAAAAAAAAGCTATAACCAAAAAGGCGGCACACTTTTAAAGAATAGACAATAAAACAAAAAGTGCTGGTGGGGTAAATCGAAGAACATTCTTTTGATTAGGAAATTGGTTTTTAAATAATCGAGTGATAAATGAGTATTTTTTTAAAATTTAAATCAAGCGCTCAAAGGTTTTTGCATTTTTTGCATTTTAAATTCAAAGATTTTCGATTGTGGTATTTATAGAATTTTAATCTCACATAGATGTACGAGTTGGAGTTTGCTAACGTGTAAACGTTGCAATATGTCATATTCAAGGCCGTAGGGAGAAAAAAATTTCGGGGTGGGCATTTTCATTTCAGGGGGGCACGTGCCCCAAATGCCCCCCCCCTCTCTACGGCCTTGGTCATATTAATAATGTAAAATTAGTTATTTTTCTAAGCCAATTTTTAGCCAATGAAAAAAATAATTTTTTTTCAACCTAATTTAAGTTAATTTCAAATGCTTCTAAAATAATTTAAATTTATGTATTTTGCAAAACTATACACTTTTTTCTTCAATTTTGCAAATGGATTTATAATTCAAAACACGTATTTTTTTTATCGCAGAAACATTCTTTTGTCTTTTTCCTTCCTTAATTGTTCTTATTTAAAATTGGCAGCAGCTTACAACTTATTTTCTACATAAATATCTTCTTGCCTCTTTTGCATTCTTCATTATGAAAAAATTCTGTCCCATTTTTTAGAAACATTGTTTCAAGTATCCGCCGCCGCCACGGCATTTTCCCCCTTCTTTTTTTTTATCACTTTTGTGACGCATAAAGTTTTCATCAAAGAAAAAAATCTGCTTATTTTTGTTATTCAAAGACTTTTCTTTACTTTTAGTAATAAAAAAACGATAAAACGTCGAAATTAAAGCAAAAAAAATGAAATAAAATGATTTAAAGCTAAAAGAAAATAAAAGGCATAAAAAGAAGATAGTAAAACAACTCTTTTTGAAACTCGTGTTATTTTTCGTTTGTTTTCTTCCGTGTTTTTCTACGCGATTGTTTTTTGATTAGTTTTATTCAAAAACAATATTCCAAAACTGACGCTAATTTAACCAATTTCAGAATACTCTTTGGAACAAATTTTAGTTAATTATTTATGTTCATTGTCTAGTTTTTCTTTTGTTATATTCTGTTTATTTTTTTTGTAAGGAAGTATAATATGGCAGAGAATGATACGTATCGGATATTTGAAATATTCTTGTAAAAAACTTCAAATTTTTTATCTTTTATTTAACATCATTTGCATTGGATTATTGGAAGCTCGATCGATAATATTGGGAGATGAACCCGTTGTCAAAACAAGTTTAGGCATTCTTCGAGGAAAAAAGTTGGTAAGTTTTGTCTGGACACGAATTTTTGAAATTACTTTGAGGGGTTTTTAGGAATTTGAAAATGAAACCATTCACGGATATTTTGGGGTACCGTATGCCAAAGCACCGATTGGTGAAAGAAGATTCCGTAAACCAGAAATGGTGGATCCCTGGAGTGGAGAATTTTTGGCTACAAATTTATCGACCACATGCTTTTTAACAAAAGATACAGCTTTTCCTGATTTTCCTGGCGCTGAAATGTGGAATCCGTTTAATGTAAGAAACGAGAATTTAGTTAATTACCTTTGCAAGATTTTCTTTTTGTCATTTTTGTAAAAATTTTTTATAATTTTGGAACAAATTGGATGACGCAAATTTAATTTCGGCATGCTCTTTTTAATCTGAAGTGAATCACTTAAAACTTTAAAAATTCAAAATCCTTGTGTTAAAACATAAAAATGTGAAAATTAAATTCTGCTAATTTTTTAATTTTATAGTCAATGGACGAAGATTGTCTAAGCATGAATATATGGGTTCCTCGTCACCATGATGGTACTGTAATGGTATGGATTTATGGCGGCGGTTTTTCATCCGGTTCTCCCTCCCTTGATCTCTATGATGGAAAGGTTTTAGCAGTTATGGAAAAAACAATTGTTATTAATATTAATTATCGGTTGGTTTTGGCATGAAAATAAAAATTTCATAAAAACATCTTTTTCCCTTTTTTAGATTAGGCGCTTTTGGCTTCTTATATTTTGGTGATGATACACCAGTAAACGGAAATATGGGATTAGTTGATCAACAAATAGCTTTAAAATGGATAAACGAGAATATTGAATATTTTGGAGGTGACAAAAATAGAGTAACACTTTTTGGTGAATCTGCTGGAGGGGCAAGTGCAACGGCACATTTGTTTGCACCTGAATCTTGGAATTATTTTAATAAATTCATTTGCAATGTAAGATTAATGATTTCTTGCAGCTGCTTTTAATTAATACATACTTTAGTCTGGTGTAATTTTAAATAGTTGGGCAACAAAACCAAAAAATTTCATCAAAAACTTGTCGCTGAAACTTGCCAAAAAGGTTGGCTGCATTCCGCCAGATAATAATGAAGTTGAAATAAAATCTGATCGAATAAATTCTGTCCTCAAATGTATGGCTGAAGTCAAACCAAACATTTTACAAGTACAGCTGCGTTTTTCATTTTTAAAAAACACTTGTTATTTTTTTATAGGAAAAAGCGAATGAAGTTTCATCAAGTTTAACACATCCAATGGCATTTGCCTTTGTTCCAATTGAAGAAGACAATCACTTTTTCAAAGGAAATGTTTTTGATAAATTTTATTCACAAAACTTTAAAAAGAATGTTAGTGCAATTTTTGGAACAGTGACTGATGAAGGAACTTATTGGTTACCGTATTATCTTTATGATACTGGATTTCGATTTAATCATACTGTATCAGCTGAAGATATTAGTAATCAAGCGTTAATTTCAAGGTGAGTTGAATCATTTGGATTAAGAGCTGCATACAATCATTTAATGAAATATTTTACGTCCATTTTTTATAGATCCGATTACCAAGCATCAATCGATAAATTTATGCCATATTTTGGTAATTCAGTTCTTGTCCGGCATGCTTTACTTAATGCATATCAACAAGTTTCAAATGCATCAAATGAAAATGCACGAAATCGAGATGGCGTTGCTCGATTTGTTGGAGATTATTTCTTCACTTGTCGACTTATTGAATTTGCCAATGTCTTAGCTGATAACATTTACGGCAATGTTTTTATGTATCAATTTACACGAAGGTAAGCAAGCTATAATTCTAAGGATTTATAAAATCCTCTTGGCTCAATTTTAAGATCAACAGCAAATCCATGGCCAAAATGGATGGGCTCCATGCACGGCTATGAAATCGAATATTTTTATGGACGACCATTTCGTAAACCTAAAATTTATTCTGATCTTAACCTTGAAAAAAATATCTCGAAGAAGATTATGCGTTATTGGAAAGATTTTGTTATTACTGGAAGACCAGTTCAAACTTGGCCAAAATACAATCGAATTTCACAACAAACTTTTATTTTAAATGAAAAAATTGCTACAAGCGATGACGGAGATATCGAAGCAAGTGATAAATCACAAGGAAAATATTGTTTATTATTGAAGGAAGCGAGTGATTATCGATTGCCAAGTAATTTCCATTAATAACTTTGTTAAAGTCTTAAATTTCATGACTTTACAGATTGTGGATTTTCAACAACCTCAATTCAAGATATCGGTGCCGTCGTTTCTTCCGCCCTCAATGCTGCATCATCCGCCCCAACTTTAGCGATGCTTTCAGTTAATATATTAACTTTTTTGCTCATTACATAAATGCTTCTATTTTTTAAATATCATTAATCCCACAACCACAAAAGTTTAGTACTTTTTCTCTCATTTTTTTATTACCGTACAAAACATATCTTTTATTTTTTATGTTGAAAATTAGTTTAATATACTTTACACAAAATATTATTTAATAGTTTTGCATATTCTTGCCATTTTTTGTGAATGTTAATAAAACGGTATATACCTTTTTTTATGTTTCATGCATAAAATGGAATGGTACTGCTTACAGAGAAAAATAGCAATCAAAAGACCTTGCTTTCAGCCATGGCTGCAGCGAGACGCTGCTAACATTATTTGTAATAAAAGGTGAATTATTGATTTTTATGATCATGTTTTTTTTCCTTCTTCGTGTTCTAATTTACTCAAGTAAACAAAAAACCTATGTTAAAAGTAGTTATTGATTTTTTATAATGATTTTTTTCCGCGCAGCTATCAAACAGTTTTTTATCCAATTTTTAATGCAACGCTAATTTTAAATGTCGCAAAAAGTTTGTTTTTTTTTAAAAAGTATTTTAAATTTTTTAAGAAAAGGAATCTTGATTTTATCAAAGAAGTTTGCTCTTTTTTTGTGTAATGCATAAGCTGTAAAAGCATATTTTGCACGTGACATTTAATTCGATGATCCCACAGGATAGAAAAATATTTCATAAAACTGAAAAAAGCAAAGTTTTGCGAAAAACAAAAAATGCGTTGTTAAAATTATTTTGGACAAAAGGAAAAAAATCAATCAAACCTTTTTTTTTCAAAATGTTGAACGCGCATTCTTCAAAGAAAAATTCCAGGATACTTTTTTGCGGCTTTTTTAAGTAAATTTTGTATGCAAATCTCCTTTGTGCACGAATTCGTATAAAAAATTTACAAAATTTTTCGAGACAGAAATTATGCAAAATTTTTAACAGAAGAATAAAGATAAAGAGTTTTTAACAATCAGTTACTAACAACGATGAAATTTTATTTTACTTTTTTGTAAAACATTATTCTCGCATAATTTTTTTACCGCTTTGCTTGCATTTTTAAAATTTACCGTTTTTTATTTTAGGCAATTTTTTAGTCTTGTCGCGAATTATGTGTGATTCATCTATTTTAACCGCGATGTGTTTTTCATGATTTTGTGCGTGTCGTTTTTTTCTTTTTATTTTTTTCTTTTCTTTCTTTTATAAAATACATAAATGTCAATTCATGTTTCAGTTGTTTTTTAGGTATGTCCTTTCGTGAACCATTCGGCGAGGAGATTAATCCTTTTACAGGATACCCCTTTAGCACACAAAATCTCGATCAACGCATCAATGGGTATACTTGTATAATTTAATTTTTGACTTAAAATATGAGTTTTTAGATTACGTCCTGATTTTGAAAAACTTGGATATAATTTTGATCCACCTGCATCTGAAGAAATTAAACCGCCTGAAATCAAAAGATTTAAGAAAGATGTTCCAAATGAATCTGTGCGAATTTCACTGAAGATCAAAGAAAATACACTTCTACCGCCTTCTCCACTT
The DNA here is from genome assembly GCA_024447195.1 of Panagrolaimus sp. LJ2414. Taxonomy (NCBI): domain Eukaryota; kingdom Metazoa; phylum Nematoda; class Chromadorea; order Rhabditida; family Panagrolaimidae; genus Panagrolaimus; species Panagrolaimus sp. LJ2414. The sequence goes on along the minus strand of JAMRXY010000303.1, from coordinate 186,440 downwards.
GTGAAATCCGTTTTCAAAGTTCCTGCACTGCCTGCACGCTTTGAAGTTAAAGATCAACCAAAAATCATTGCACCACCTCCTGCTGCACCAGATTTCAAAAGAAAAACTGCTTCTGCTGCTGCTGTTAAACCTGTTCTTGCACCTGAACTTAAAAGTAAACCTGCTTTTGCTATTGTTAAATCAACTCTGGCATCAGAATTTAAAGGTAAACCTGCTCCTGTTGCTGTTGTTAAACCTACTCTGGCATCAGAATTTAAAGGTAAACCTGCTCCTGTTGCTGTTGTTAAACCTACTCTGGCACCAGAATTTAAAGGTAAACCTGCTCCTGTTCCTGCTAAGCGCATCAAAAAGCAATATAAACATTCTTTCAATTTCATCACCAGTCCTTCAACTGAAAATGAAAATACTGTAAAAAGAAATAACAAATACCATCGTGCAGCTTTTCGACTTTTTGATGATGGTGTCAAAAAGGATGTGATTCAAAAAGCTTTTAAAGAACTTTCGGAATTCACAAAAGAAGTATGGCCGAATCCTCGACAATTATTGAATGATGGAAAAGTTACGGCTTCAACTGTAAATGAATTTACTGTGAAAAGTATTCGGGAAATGTTGCTTCAAAAAGCTTTGAACGATCCTGCCATCTTTGAAGCTCATCAATCCTTATATATTAAGAAACGTACCAAAACTGGTGAGTCTTTCTGTAATTTTGGAAATAATTAGGAATATCAATAAGTTAGTTTTTGAACAGAATTTCCCGTTGTTTCGACAACTGTTTTCTTATTTCTACAATTAGATTAAGCTTAGTGTTATTTTTTTTCTCTCAGAAAACACAAAAATATGTAGTATTTTGGTATACTGTAAAGTCTTTGTGGATTTTATTGATTATCAATGGTTATAAAATAATTGATTGAACACAACTGCTTGACGAAAGTTTTGTAAACATATATTGTCGACTGACCTAAATTCTGTGTTGTTAGTTTCGAATTTTTAAAGTTTTGAAGATTTTGTTATGGCTAAAATGCTGAATGATGAATTTTATAAATTTCGGATTTATTTATGGAAGATGGAAAATGACATTGATTTTTTATTTAGTTAATAACTTAAATTATTTTTTAGGAAAGAAATGAATGCTGCCTTTCAAATGATTTATTATTCTATTAATTATTCTACTACCATTCCATTAATTATATTTTTAAGTTTTTTGTTGTTTCATAAATGTAATACTTATTTTAAATTTTTAAACAAGTTAAACTTTTGATTGTGTGTTTTATACTTATTTCCTGTAATTGTTTGCTCCCTTGTTTGTGACTTGGGTTTTCTTTAGCCATCTGTGCTAATACGATTAGACAGAAGTTTAACTTATTGGGTTCTTTTTAAGCAAAAAAGTGGGCATGTTTGTTTTAGTTCGAATTTTGTTTAATTAATTATTCTACTGTAAGTAATATATACATATATTTACTGAATAAAGTTAAAAACATTTTTCACTTTCAAAACACCCCCGGTAATAAACTCATTTTATTTTAATTCAAATTAAATTTTATTTAAGTTTGACAAATAGATCTCTGATTTTTGGATTTGATGATATGCCCATGACGCTGTAACACATTAGTCTGTTATCTTTGGAAGCAATATTATATACTTTTCATATATCATTTTTGGTAGTGTTATTTTTTGACAAATCAAAGAAATTTCATGAAGCGCGCTTTATAATATTATAAGGGTTATTTTTGTTGTGAATTTGTTGTATATTATTATGGTAAGCAATAAATTTTTAACGAAGTAATGTCAGGAAAAACTATTTGAAGGAGTGTCATACGTTTTTTCTAAGTTTGAAAACAACAGTGTTTGGGGGATGGGGGATATTGATGAATGTTGTAAAGAAGATAAGCATGGCTTCGGGTCCGGCCCGTCAGCTTTTGGGCTCGTAAGGCCCGGGCCTTGGGGTAAAAGTCTTGCTTCCTTGGGGAAGCAAGACTTTTATCATTTTTTGAAATCAAACACTTCCATTTTTCGGCAAAAAAATTTTTAAAAAACCTATGTTCAGTAAAATGTTTTCTTGCCATATTTTTCTATTAAATAACACAAAAATGGGTAAAAATGACTTTCCTTAACAGTAATTTTAAAGAAAATCGTATTTTGAACTTTTTGTACAAAGCCAGCGGGCTTGAAATTTTGGGCCCGGCACAGCCCGTTCATTTTATGTCGGGCCGGGCCCTCGTCGGGCAGGGGCCCGGTCCAGGCCTTAACGGGCCGAGAGGGCCCGCGGCCATGCTTAAAAGAAGATCAAATAGTTTCTGACATGTTTGTATTTTTTGATTTTACGACTTTTTTCTCTTAAAATTAATTTTACATGTTTCCAGATGTTTTTTGTATGATCACCTGGATTTGAACTTTGGCCAAAATTTTACAAAAATAATGGATGGCTTGCTGCCATTGCTTTTAATTGAACGGCTTATCTTGCTTTTGTTCAATTTTTCGGACAAGCTTTTTTAGCTTTTAATCGGTTCACATCTTTGTGGTTTCCTTTGAAACATAAACAAGTAAGAAAAATACATACATGATAAGGAACGTTCACACCAAAAATAAATTTACAGATTTGGACAAAACCGTGGCACACATTTGTGATTATTGTTGTCCCATTTTTAGCTTTAATTCATCGATTGTCTGAACCTGGTATATATCTGTATACAACTGCAGGGGATGTTATTGTAAGACTTGTTAGTGAAGAAGTTATGCAAATATGTTATGTCGTAACGGCATCTGTATTATACGTAATGACAAGCATTGGAATCGTTATAAATACTTTGGCAGTGATAAAATTTTATATTTTTAAGAGATCCAATATTATTATCCATAACAAAAAAGATGCCCATTTGCTGTGTTAGTTGATTGATTTAAACAAGTGTTTATTGTTTTTTCATTGCTAATTTCAGATGTTTCTTGCATACTTTTTTTAATTCAATGTCTTCGCTGTGCTTATAATATGGCAAGATTCATCTTTTCTGGCAACGAAGCAATTCTTATTTTTCTTCAATTAATTCTTCCTTTAATCGCTGATATTTATGCATGGGTTGGAAGTTTTTCATTATTATTTTTAAGGTTTGCTTTTGCACTTTTTATTTTATATTTTTAAGTTCTTCAACCCGTCGAACTTATATGAAATTTTATGATTTAAAACGTTGCAGCAACACAATTTTAACCACAACGATGTATGGGAAAAATTTGTCCGCAACACGAAGTCATTTTTAGGAAAGTTTTTAAATAAAATAAGATCTATTTGAAAAAACATATGAACTCTAAATTTAAAAAGACAGCAAGAAATAAGCTTAAATTACAGTATTTTATGCTTAACATTATAAAAAGAATTTTATTTGCGTGTTTTGCATTAGATCAATTAAGCGTAAACAATTCTACCCGAATAAGAACAAATTATAAAACTTTAACCCTGAGGTCAAACTTCACTCACATGATTTTTCTAACTCATAATGCTGCACATTATAACAACATTAAATTGGAAAAATTATTACTGTTAAATAAAAAATAATTAAAACAAAAATAGACTTCAAAAGTATTTCATTTTTGTTTAAGATGTAAGACTAAAACTGTTTTAACCAAAATATTTCATAAATGATTTATTATTCCGAAATAAAGTAAAGTACTAAAATGCGTCACATTGAGAGTTGTTTGTTTCACTTTTTTAGGCACATGTGTAATAATAAAATAATAAAAAATGTTTCATCAACGATCGGGGTTTCCTTCTTTTTACCTAAAAACATTTTTTCGTAATAAAAAGCAATATCATTAGTCTCACATGTCCTATGGTTTGTATAATAATACAAAAATAGAATATTGTTTGTTTTTACAGAATGTAATATTTTTGGACTGTTTTTTCAATAATTTGAAAAATAAATGGTTTTTTCCTAGAAGAATACAAATATCAAATTTCGCAAACTTACAAATGACATTATTTTTTCCGCAAATTGGGATGTTTGTTTCACTTTTGCTGTCGGTTTTTTGTTAAAGCAGGGTTAAGATAAAAGCCACCATATGTTTTTTGGCTTTTAAATGGGCTTGCACTGATCATTATTTTTCTATCTCGCTTTATATACTTTTTTAAGTTAAAAGTAGTATTGGTAATGAATTAGCATTCCAACACATTCATTTTATAGTAGTATAAAATTAATAAATGTTTGCTTTTTATTGTCAACTGTTTTATCCTTATTTTTATTAACTTCATTTTTGATTTTATTTCATCTATTTGATTTAGTAGGGGCCCTAATGCATGCCTCTAATTAATTTCTGCTTGATGAAATGTTTAAAAATCGTTTAAAATATTCTTATTAAAACATTTATTATTACAGTAAGCTTACAAATTGTAAGTGCTCAAAACAAAAACAAAAATCATCAAGTTTTAACAATTATATACAAATAAATAAATAAAAAAATTTTAAAATTTTAACGCATTTTTACGATTCGAAATACGGTATGGGGGTTGACGTTGCAGAAATTTTGTTGAAAAAGATTTAATGGAGATGAAAAAGTTGTTGAAGATTTTGCAGATACTGATTCCATGATATCAGATTTACTCAATGGCACTTCATGAAAATGTGATTTTTGAACATGAGATTTGATGTTTTTGGCATGAGCAATGTTGCATGAAAATGGAAATGAAGACATTTTTAAATATAAGTAAGTATCAGGCAATTGATAATAGAATATTAAATTCAAGTTTCGATTAATAGTAGAGTTGTCTTTATAGTTAACGTTCAATGAACTGATTTTCAACTATCACTGATGGGTATATTTATACCGAAAAAGAACCCATCTTTTGCGTCAACCCTTAAAAGTTTGGACATCCCCCTTTTTTCATACCAATGAAATACCGAAGAAAAAGTTTATTTTTGATTAATTACCCTTTTTAAATGCGTCACTTCCAATCACACTCTGTTATTTAAAACTTCTTTTTTGGTTGAATAGTTATATAAAAAGTGTAATAAAAAATCCTTCTATCGAAACAAAGATCGGGTTTCCCCTGTATTATTATTGATTAACTTTTGACATTCTCTTCATCACATGTACATCGACAATTCTTGATAGTTTTTATTATTTTTGTCTTTCATTATATTTTTGTTTCTTGATTTAATAAAAAAACTGTTTTGTTTTTTAAGATTCGGCGGTAAGATTACTGAAATTTAACTGTTTGTAAATAGAAAACCCAGCGTGAGAAAAATTTCTTCAAAAATCATTTGCAGGGTTTCCTCAAAGCAATAAAATTGTTTTTATCAACAAAAGATGTTGACGAGCTTATGACTTGAAATAACAAAAGTGCAAAAATTTGAAATAATAAAAGTGCAAAAAACATGCCATAGGGTTTTCCTATTGAATAATGAAAAACAAAAACTGCAAAAATTTTATTATCCCAAATAAAAGTTTTTTTGTGATAATAAAATGCATAATTTAACATAAGAGTAGCTCTGTCATTCTACGTTATTCAAAATTTAAAAAAATAATTTCGAGATCAAATGTTTTAAGTTTTTTGTTACAGTATATTTTCGTATGTATGTAATTTAACTGATCGAAACTTTTAAATGGAGAAAAAGTTTTGTGTTTTTTTATATCAACTGTTTATCAAGAATCAAATCTGTATATTATTTTACAAAAACATATATTTATCTAAAATAATTATAATTAGCACGTTTTTGCAAATTCATGAAAATAATATTTTAGTAAAAAAACAGCAGTTTAACTTTCACGATCACATGTTCTCTCTTCGGAAAATGACAAATATAACCTTAAAAATGTAATTGATTCTATTTTCTTAAAGTAAAAATTACAACGTGAAAGACGTGATATCGAAAAGAAATAAACATGATTGAAGGGGTTTATTTCAGATTCTTTTCAAAACAATTCACGTTTATGTGTCTTCCTGGTTCGTATTTTTTTAAACAAGGGCACCCCACCAAAGAACAATCAAAAGTTAAACAAATGTGTTTTAAAAAATGGAATTCCCCAACCTAATAAAAACGAAAAAATAAAGATCTTTGTCCATTCTAATGTATTTATGTTGTGTTAGTGTAATAACACTGTTTCACATTTATTTTTAAATAAACATCAAAGTTTTTTTCACTGGTGATAGAATAAAAAATGGCCATCACAGAGAAATGAATTAAATTTCTTTTTTAACGGCAATATAGTTAAAAAGACATAACGAAAATATATATTTAAATGTACATCGTAAGTCAACAAATGAATCATTTGCCACTGAAACTTCCAACATCTAACAAGCAAACAAAAGAAGTGATTACAGGGTGGTTGTATCCTGATCCCAAACGTAGGAAAAAATGAACTAGAAATATCCGGTAATGAAAAGAAAGAACAAACAATATAACATATTTTTGTTATTAATAATAAATGTTAAAATTTGCATGTGTTTGACGCAGGCTTTATTTCTAGTCCATCTTATAAATAGTCATTTTGTTTACGGCTAACGAGATAATTCGAATACATCGTTTTACTAATAAGAAATTTATATTTGAAAAAATAACAATACTAAAATATTTCATATAAAACTATTCATAAATATATATATAAATTTTGATAAAGATATAAATCAATCTATGTTTACAATGCACAAAAAATATTTCCGTCTGGAAATTCATTAAAGCTTTTCTAATGACACTTCAAATGCAATTTTAACATCATTTCTGAGGATCAGATTTAGTTGGAGTTTTATTCTTGATTTGATTAGTTGGAACGCGAGCTTGAAATTGTTTTGGACGAAAAGTTGGTTTGAAAGGAACAGCTGATTTATCGCTCTTAAAATTAAAATTAGATTACAGTATCCCAATGACAATAAACTTACTTCATTTTCGTCATCTTTGGTATCAGGAGTAGTTTGAGATGAATCTTCATCGGTATATTCAGCTTCAGAACCAAAATCCATCATTGCTTTGTTTTTCTTTGTTTTAACACCTTTGTCACGATTATTTTTTCCAGAACTTTCATCAACCAATCCATATCTTTTTTCCATTTCATCAAAAGATTTTGAAAGTTTAGCCATTTGATCTGCAGGAAGAACGAAGTTTTTTGGACGCCGATTTGGTTTATTATCATTCTTTCCAAATGCTCCAAAAGCTTTAGGAGGAAATGATCTTTTCTTTGCAAAAACGATCTTTGCCTTTGTTGCAGGAGCTTCTTTAGGAATTGGATCAAAATCATCGCTCTTCGAAACTTTTGTAACATCTGAAGGTAAACTTGAATTTTCCATTCGAACATCTTCTTCATCAGATTCTGAACCACCAGGAACCTTTCCTGAAACTTTTCGAGCAGCTAATGCCGTCGGTCTCTTCTTGAATTTTGATTTTGTTTGTGGAAGCTTTCCGAATGATTTTTTATCTGCAATTTTTGAAGCTTCAGCACTTTCTTTGCCTTCTTCATATACGGAATTTCTTGTCCCACCATTGTCTTCAGCATTCTTGATTTCTTCAATATAAACTTTTGGTTCCGTGCCCTCTTCATCAATTAAACCTTTGTCATTTTCTGTTTGAAGTGTTTCAGAGACAATATCACATGTTGATAAAATATTTGATTGAGTTGTGTCTTCTCGATCTTCTTTATTTTTTTCCATATGAGTTTCTCTTTCGATATCTCCTAAATGATTAATTTCTTTTTTGGTACTATGCGTAACGAGAACATTCGGAATGGCACCGCACGCACAATAAAAATACTTGGCGTTCAATTCCGTGCGAGCAGCACGACATCGTTTTTATATTGTGGGTGTGCGGTGCCATTCCGAATGTTCTCGTTACGCATAGTATTCTTTTCAACATCTGCAGATGTTTCAATATCATTTGCTTTACTTTCAACAGTAGAAACAAGATTGAAAAGTAAATTTTCATTTCGAGCAGGACAATTTTCAACACGATAATCTTCATCATCGGATTCACTACTATTGGGAAAAACTCGTGAAAGTTTTCGAACAATTTTTGATTTACGACCAGTTGATGATTCTTCTACTGGAGGAGTTGTAGCGGAATCAATTTCATCTGCAGCCAAAGAAAGATTGTTTTGAACAGATTCATCACTAGCAAGAAGGTTAGAAGCATTAGACTCATCTTTGTTTACTTCCTTGTCTTCTGCTATAACTTCTTCAAATTCATTAACACATTCAGTTTCTTGTTCAGCAGATTTATCAATTTCATCCGTATAGGTTACATCAGTTTTGTCAGTTACAGCTTCCGCGACAGTATCATTTCCTTCAACAGCAGAAACCTCTTTTTCTTCTTTAAAACCCCATTCATCAGAATCTCCCCAACTATCATTAGATGAGCCACATTCTTTAGCTTTTGCCTTTTCTTCTTCAGCAACAAATTCTTGCATTTCAATGTTTAATTTATTCCAAAACTCAACTGCTTCTTTCTCTTCTTTCAAAATTTTTCGTAAAAGTTTTCCTGGAGTATCCTTGAGTCTTAATTCACTTGATTCATGATTATATTCAATATCTCGGCAAACAATTTCACTCCAAACACGTGTAATTTTTCCAATTTCAGGTATAAGATTCTTCCATGCCTAAAAAATTATATTCATCAGAATTGGCGAATTTAAAAACGCAAAATGAACTAACTGTTTTAAAATCAGTTTTTTGATCTTTACTTAGATATTCTTGGAATGTATTAAACGAAACCCAACCATTTTCATCACCAGATCCAAGTTTTAAACATTTTGCAAGAACAGTAACAAAAACAATACGCCCCTAAAAATTTAATGACAACAGTAAATGTAAAACGTAATAACAAAAAGTTTACTCGAAAATGAATCATATCAGGTTCTTGAAAAGCGGTTTCAGCAAAGGAAATTTGTACACCTTTTTTTGGGATCCTATAATGTAAAAATGTGATTACTATAAAAGACTTTACAACTGTAATTAAACTTACGGAGTTACTTTTTCTGATTGAAAGAATTTTGTTTTGTTTGACATTTGTTTATTCATATACCATAACTTGTTATCTTTATCCAAGAAGATATCGAGAAAATAAAATTCTGGCATTTCTCGAACCATCGTAGCAAAATAGTTATAACCAAAAAGTGGTAATAAATCATCAACGAGCAATGGCATTCCTATATGATTAATAAGAGATGCCATATCTTCAAAGGCAATTGGAAAAGGTGTTGCATAATAAACTTGTTCAATAAAGCTTAATCGAATATTCTCAATTTTATCCTTTGAAAGATCAGTATCTTGTTGAGAGCCAATTGGAGATCGAGGAATGTACGGTTCAAAAATTGGGACAAACTCTTCGTCATTTGATTTACTGGGTTTCTTTTCTAAAATTTCTGTAAAAAATTTACAAATATTAAGTAAATAAAAATTTACCAGGTTGATATCCGGAAGATCTGTTTCTATCATCATAATTATTTTCACGATCATTCACAGGGATGCAAGGTTTTTTGAGCCCTGTAATTTTAGTAATTTTTAGTAACTCTTTTAAAAAAATTATAAATGAAAAACTTACAACTTTGAATATCTTCTCGAGCTTCTCGACAAAAATTTTCAAGAACACTAATTGAAAGCTTTTGATCATTTGCACATAATCGAACAATTTCTTGTTTATGTTTATCAGAAAAATATAAATCTCTTCTGTAAGAATCCATGATTTAATAAATTTATAAAGACAAAATATTTTTTCGATTTACAAATTTATTTCTTCTTTTTCAACCAACTGCTAAAAAAAGATGGCAGCTTTGTTTATGTTTGTCATCGGTTCGCACAATGCCAATTCTCGAATGCTCTTGTAGAAAAGGGCGGAGCTGCATTTTCTACAAGAGCTCCGAGCTGCAGTTTGAGTTGAGGAGAAGGAAAAAATCGTTGATTTTTTTAAAAAAATTGTGTGATATCGCTAATGAGTCAGGAAATTTAAATTTTATTATAAATTAATACTTCAACATTATAAAAACGTTAAATTCTTGTCAAAAAATTAGCAAAAGTAATCATGCACTTTGCTTCGTCACAACAGTAATCAATTATTTTTTTGATTGTTTTAAAATTTACCTTTTTATAAGATAAAACACGAAATAAAATTAGCTTAAAAATAAATAAATACCTGCAGTGATAAAAGTGCACTTACTGTAATTCTTATAGCGTGGGGTTACTGTATTGTTGTACTTTATCATCTTGAAATTTTAATATATTTCGAATGATATAATGCTAAAGATCATTTGACATTAACTTTGTTTTTGCCACTTTATGTATATGTTCAAGACCGTAGAGGGGGGCGTTGGGGGCACGTGCCCCCCCCCCCCCCCCCCCCCCCCCCCCAAACTGAGAAGATTCATTGATCTTTTGCCGCCGCCGTGTTAAGGCGGCAAAAATCAAAGGCGTGCCCCTCCGAAATGAAAATGCCCACCCGAAATTTTTTTCTCCCTACGGCCATGTATATGATGATTATCTCATCCTCTCTTTCCTATTCTATTTTTATGAATATTGATCAACAAATAAATAGCATTTTGCCTATTTTTTTTTCTAATTTTCTTTGAAATTTTCTATGTTAGAATTTTGCGGTGGCAAACTTTGGCATAACAACTTCAGCTGTTGATGCTTACTAGATTACAATTCGGGAGTAAATGCTGAAAGAAATAAATGTAAAGAGTCTCCGTTTAGGCCTAAATTTAGGAAAATCGTAATTTGCTAAATTGTAGTACTCGTTAAAAATACTTCAAAACTAGATCAATTGTAATGTTTCAAAAAATTATTTAATTATTATTTATTTTATTCGTTTGCATTTAACATTGATCCATTTCTTTTGAACTAAACATTAATAAAAAAATAATAGAAACAAAAATATAACACTTTTTAATAAAAAGAAATATTATGTAAGACAAATAAAAACTAAAATATCATAAAAAAAATTGTTAATCACCGAAATCAATTCATTCAAGCATGTGTGTGGTAATTTAAAAAAAAGAAGTTTTAACTAAATATTGAGTAAAAAAGAGATCAAAAAATATAAAAAATTATTTTAAAAGAAAATAAACGGATCTAAGATGTGTACAAAAAATATATTTTTAGTTTACAAGCGTAAGAAAGAGTTACAGTAACCAAAAAACAACAATAAAAACTACACCGGTTTTTTAAAAAAAAAGTTAAAAAAGAATGGGTTTGTGGTTTTGTTTTAAATGGATTATAAAAAATTGTGACCCTAAGATAAAACAGTTAGTGTAATTTAAAATTTTAAAGAAGGTCCTCTGTACAGTATTTTTTGTGGCAAAGAGAGGTTATTATTTTTTTCGCTTTGGGATACTGTAGCCGATCTATTAAAATTTTAAAATTAAACACATTGACTTTCGAAAAAGGAAGAAAATTTACATAAATAAAAAGATTGTCAAGGTTTCAAAGGAAATTATACAAATATTTTAGATTTAATATTAATGTGGCGAAGTAGGATTCCGCCCTCCGGAAACAGGGGTAGACTTTTTACCAAAACCAAATAATTTACTGCTTCTTCCCGAATTTGGTGGAGTTGAATGTTTCGGTGAATTTAGAGATGAAGTTGGAGAACCGGTTCCACTTGGACATCCAAGACTACCCGATGAATCTTTTTTGGTATTTGTTCTGAAAACAGAAAAAAATTGGAATTTGAATTTGCAGTTTTAAACAAATGACTAACAAGATCAGTTCTATTTTATCTGGTTTTAACATCATTGGAAAAAAACTTACAATGACATTGAATTCATTGATGAAGCAAGCTGATTCTGATATTTCTTTGGATCAACTAAAGCTTGCAATAAAGTTTTTTGTTGATCAAGTTGTACATTAATTTTTGATAACCATTCTTCTTTTTCTTTTTCAGAATTTGCTTGGCATAAAAATGCAACTGGCTGATTTGGATCATTACTTCGAAGCACAAATCGTAATGGCTCATCAGAAACATTGTTTTCGAGTACCATTTTATTGACCTTAAAAGAAAATAATATTCATCATAAAATAAAATGAAGTGTATTTCGAGATAAAAATTTACCATAATCTGATTTTTGAAAATATAAGTTGGAGAACTATATTCATTTCTTTTAGGTATTGAATCAGCAATAATACAAGATTGCTCAAAAAGAAATACAATTCTTTCTTTGCCTTTGAAAGGTTGTGAAGGTCCACTTTCAGAAATTTGTAACAATCCCTAAAAATTTAATTTAATTTCCTGTGGTTAAAAAATTTGCATTTTTATTATGAAAAACTTTGGGCATTACTTAAAATTCTAGTTGCAATTTGAAAATAAGCTAAAATTAGTTTCGAAAATTTTCATCATGAATTCCAAGAGATTTCAAAATTCAATTTTTGATGTTAGCATAAATTTCAAATTCTTCTTTGTAAAAAACACTCACTTGGAATAACAATTTTCCTTGTGCATTTAAATTTCCATCAAAATTTTGTAATCTTCCAACTTGCATCATATCATCACATGCTTTTGGAACAATGTTCATTATTTCAAAGCCTTTATCCAATGCCTCCATGGGATCTCCGGCACGTTCAGTGTATTTTCGAATATCTTTCATTAAAAGTTGATATTTTTGAATACGCTGTACTGGCTTTATCAAAAGATCTGATAATGTACGCTTTTCACCAAGTTTAAGACGAATTTCATTGAAAAATTGTTCAAATTGTTCTTGAGACATTAAAAAATCTGATTTTGGCTTATTTTGACAATATTTTACATAATACGAATGCAAACGACGTTCCTAAAAATTCATGAATGTTGTAATAATTTATGTGCATAAATTTTTAACAAAAAAAGCTTACACATTTCGAAAAAGCTTTACCCGCAGCTTCATAATCTTCAAGGCACTTTTCAATTTCTTTTACAAAGCATGTTTTATGAAATTCCAAAATTTGTGCAATATTTGCAAAAATAATTTTGTCTTTTCCAGCTAAGTCTTCTGGTAAATCAACATTCGACAATTCTGCGATATACCCATCAACAACAAGTGACAAATCAGTGACATATTGTCGTTCAGTTTCAACAAGTTCTTGAATAACATATTGTCGCTTAAATCTTGCTTCTTCAGATGGAGAACGAGAAATATGATCCGTAATTGTTGCGGTGCCATTTTCATCTGGCGAAGGTGATAACGGATCATCGTTGGTCAATGAACGAGCTGTTGTTGCTACACCGACTTCATCCATTGTCTGAAAATTATATGAAAATGTTTAATCATTTAAGCAGAATCCAATCTGACCATTTTAATGGACACATTAATTGTTTTTATAAATCAGAAAAAACAAGTGAAAATGCAAATACTGTTAGAAATTTTTAAACACATAAAAAACATCATAATTAAATGAAGATATTTACAACATTAAACAGGGTTCAAAAATTAAAGACTTTGTCAAACAACTACTTAATATAAAAGAAAAAATACCAAAAGTATAAAAATGGCAACTTTTCTTTTTTTGAGAATAAAAGATGACAAACAAATAATTAAAAAAATGACTTTTTTTGCATGCTAGTTAAAAATTTTATAAATTAGTGGCGGTAGTTTTTTTCTATTTAATGCTAACAGAGAGAGAAAAAAGGAGATTAAAAAATACAAATTATCAAACGTCATGTAAACAAAAAAATAAAATGTTTTCTCCTCTGCGAAGGAAAAAACGAAAACTTAATTTCTAACATGGTTTTTGGTATTATTTTGAAAGAAGAGAAGAAGTCTCGTAGAGGTAATAGAGAGAAGAAAAGGGAGGAGGAGAGTATGTTGTTGAAGGGAGTAAATGTTCGAAAATCAACAAAAACAAAATTCATTAACACAGAGAAGAAAAATTGATTACAACAAAAAAAATTCGTTTGGACCGAGGAAAAATGATTGTAATCTGGTTGTTCAAGGTTGAACAATAGAAATTGGAGGCAAAAAATAAAGTCAAATTTCACCGATACCAAAGTGAACACTACTGAATTGAAAAGCAACAAATAAAATAGTGTTTTATAAAATATTTTAGAACCACTTTTTTCATTTCAGGCAAAAAGAGTTTTTTGTTGAAAAATTATTTCTTTTAATGATAATAAATAATGTGAGTACAAAAAGTCATTTAAATAATTTATAAAAATAATTTTTTTATAATTATATTTTATCCTGCGGAAAAAGGGCACTCAAGATCTAAATTAAAATGATGAAATTTTTCGAAATTATTCCAAACGTCTTCTTCAAAAAACTTTCAATACGACACAAAAAATCGGATATTATTTCTCAATAAAAGTAATCTTCAGTCTGACTACAATTGCAAAAAAAATGAAAACAAGCTTTACCAAAACACACAATTATTTTTTCGAGCTTTCAAATATCTGAAACTGATGAGAAAGTTTTTTTGTTTTGTTTGTTCTTTGAATGGGCCTAAGTCTACTCTTCTTTTCCTATCATCATCAGAAATAAAAACCTTTGCAACGTAATTTTCACTTTTTTCTTTCTTTAGAAAAGTCAAAAAAATTAAATTGAAAATGACGCTTCTTCTTTTTTCCTTAAATTCATTTTCGGTTTTGAAAAACATCTTTTAAGACTTGAAACTTCCCCCCTTAGATTTGTTATAATTAAAGATTATCCGATTAGAAATAAGATAAAAGAAAAAGAAAGAAAAAAGTTAAATAAAATTAATTTTAAAAAATAAGGAAGTAAAAAAGACATATTCGCATCTTTTTTTACTTCATCTAAGCCAATGCCGTGGATGGCATTTTTGAGGAAACGGAAAAGAAATGAGAAAATTAACTAAAAAAGAAGAAGAGTCTCGAAAGATGACAACTTTAAAATTATAATAATGATGATGAAAGAAAGGCAAAGAAAAAAACGGAAAACGGGATATGAAAGTTAAATTACGAATCAAAGATGTTTGAAGTTTTAAAGAATAAAATACAAAGTAATTAAACAAAAAGATTTGCATAAGACATTGCTTAAAAAAAGTGATAGAAAATTACAGTTACAAAATTAGTTAATAAGTTTGTAGTGTCATTAAAAGAAAATTTCGTGAAATTTTTAGCATTTACTGTAATTAAATGAATAATTTAGTGTTTTGAAACTATTAAACAAAAACCCTTCATTGCCATCAATGATCTAAAATTGTAAAAATCTTTTTTGTCCTCATCGAGCCTTTTAGTTACATCATTTTCTTTTCACAGAAAAAAGAGCTAGAAACATAATTTTCTCTCTTTCAAACAAAAGAAACAAAAAAACGCGTTAAAAAAGTTGTTAGAAAACATGACGAGAAAGTGACAGGAAAAAAGACATAATTTTGCAAATTTCTTCAACTTAAACTTTTTTCACTGCCAAAAACAGAAGAAGAAAAAAGCATTCAAACAAAAGTCAGTAGAAAAAAAGGAGAGATGGGGAGGAGACAAGGGCACCATCCTTATATATTTTTTGGCATCATTGCCCCGTTGTGTTCCATTTTTACACAAAAATGCATTTTTAGTCGTCCTAAAAAAGAAAGGAGAAAAAATGATAGATAAAAACACGTTGTCGCCAACGTCGTCGTCGTCGTCCCTTCTTTCCTTCGATGTATGCCTCGTTGGGGTGCCGTTTTTTGGTGTTTATTAGACTTTTTTTTCTAGAACGGACTTTGCCTTGTTAGTTGAAAAAAAGGAGAAAGAGTTTGTCCGACAATGAAAATTTTGAAAAAAAAGTATGCAAAAAAAGAAACATTGAAGTCAATTTGTAAATGCCCCTGTTAAAAAGAAAAAAAAAGTAAAAAGGGGGAAGATTTCCCAAAAGACATAAAACAACAACAACTAAAAAAGAAGAAAAAGAATGCGTTCGTTTATAAGAAACAGAACACTACTTAAAAATTTGTTTTTTAACCTACTTAAGAAAAAAGGTTGTCGTATCATTGAATGGAACGTTAGAAAGCAAAGTATTATTCCAAAACAGAATCCAGGGTTTTGTATAAGGATAACAATCAGTTTCAAAAAATTATAAACAAAAGAGACCATAAAATTTGCATCTTTGGAAATAAATATAAAAATTTGGAAAAATATAAGTATTCTTTTTTATGTATTTAGTTTTTAAAAGGTAAACACATAACTATTAATTATTTCATCCCTCATTAAATCATTCCATAAAAAATGTCAACGTACCTCTGTCATTTCATTATTCATATTTAATGTTTCAGAAGTTGTAATGGTTGGAAAAGGTGATGAAGTTGTTGTTGGAGATGCAAGACTATCTTCAAAGTTTTGAGGTTGTGGTGACTGCAATTGTAAGTCACTTGGGGGTGTACCCGAGGAAGCCTAGAATATATAATTTAAATGTCATTTTTCTTTTCTTTTTTTTCAACATATCTAAAAATTTCAATTAATAAAACTTTATTTTTTCATGTTGAATTTGTCATAATTTTTTATATTCAAAAAAAGGGGATGGGATGTTTTTTTAATCTTGGAAATATGAGAGCAACAAGACCAAAGTTTAGATTCATCGAAATTATTATAATTCTTTTGCATTTTAAATCTTTACCTGTTGCTGCTGATCGAGTGAAATTGAAGTTGCAATTGGTGTACCAGATAAACGATTAGATGCCGTTGATTGCGGGGATTCACGAGAGGATTGCTTTTGTTGTTGACTTTCACGTGAATTAGAGTTTTGGAAAAATCGACTAAAAATCATCATTGATAAATTCAGTTTCAAAAAGTTTATTTTTTTTTTGAAAAGTCACAGTTAATTTAAAAATTCAATTAATTTGCAAAAACGAGTGAAGGACAGTAGTTTGTGGCAAATTAAAAATTTACAAAAAAACAAGTGTAAAAAATAATTTGAAATGCAAAAAATAGTGTAGTTCTTTCTTTGGTTTTCAGAAATTTCAAGACGAAAAACTGGAAATGCCAAAAAGATCAAAGGTAGGTTAAACAATCTTCTAAAATGCCCTAAACCGAAAATCAGTCAAATAATGACGTCTATTCATTACTTCAAGCTTTTTCAGGTTTGATTAACCTCGGTTTTCTTCAAATTTTCTTCTTCAAACGCAAATATACACATTTCCTCAATTCTGCCTTCACTTTATTTTTCATTTATTTTCTTACTTTGTTTAGTTTATTTATTTAATCGTTTTCTAAGCAAAAAGAAGAAGAGAATCTTCAAAAAAGGAAGCTCAAACCTTGCCTAAGGCAAAAATAAAGAAAAGACTTCACCGACACAAAAATAAAGCAAAAAATGGAAAGGATTAGTTTTTTTGCCTTGTCTTTTTCACTCTTTTAAAATTTATAAAAAAAGGACACAAGAAATATAACTACTACTACTGTGAAGGAAGGAAGGAAGGAAGATGGGGAGGAAAATGATTAAACTTTTTAGAAAGAATGCCTGTTGTTAAAAAGAAACAAAAAAAAGAGGAGAAATGGAAAGAATTATGGAAAATAATGAGAAAAGCGTTAAGAAATGACAGATAGCTAAAAAAATATGGCGGACCGTTTAAAATTGTTTTTAAAAGTAATAATGATGAAATGGTAAGGGTAAAACTCTTTCATTTTAGGACTGACCTATTATGAATAAGAAAGCTGCAAAAGAAGTTGTAAAAGTTTCATATTTATGAACAAAAATGCGCCCAATGTTTTTTATTTTCAACCTTTTAAAATTTAAAGTCAGTGTTCTTAATTTTGGAAAAACAAACTAAAAACTAAAAATACCCGTTAAATATGTCACTTTTTTGAGCCTATCTTAAAACAAAATCTTTAAAAAGCGTTGTCTTTAAATAGAAACTATTACTTTTTTTGATTACGTATGGTTTAAACTTTCGTTCCCTGTGTTTTTTATAAATTTTTATCATGACACTTGCCTCAATACATGTATATATTTCTCATTTAAAAAAATATAAATCTTTTAAGACGCAACACCAGCTGAAATTATTATATTTTTTTGCAACCATAAATGCAAAAATGTTAATCACTATTTTGTTTCAAATACACAAAAAAGCATCTAAAACATTTAAAGAAAGAGTTGACACTAATGGAAATGAAAAATTTTAGAGAAGAAATACAAAAGTTATTATCGGATTAAACTTATGAAGAAAAAAATAAATGGTGAAGTTCGCATGTGAAGATAACTATTTTATAGGAAAAAACGTTTTAAATCGCAGATTTAATTAAAAACTAAAGCAATAAACGTTTTTGTAATTTAGCTTCATTTAAACAATCATTTCATCCAAAATAAACAACAATCAATAAAAACATAATCAAACTTATACGAAGATGCTCTCCGTTAAATTCTTGAAAAGCAGACACACAAACTTCAGGAAATTAACATTTTCCTCTTTTTTCCTCTCTTTCTTCATCATTCACTCTTCCTTGTTTTGATAAAAAGCGTAACAAAAATAAAAGTAATCACAAAAATGCGAAGACTTTTCTTTAAAAATTTGGAGAAAACAGAAGAAACAACCGTAAAACTGAAAAAAAAAGTTTTCTGAAAAAATGCTTCATCTTCATTTTTTTTCTCCCGATGTTGCTGCTTAACAAAAGACTTTCATTCCCTGCTACTGCTTCTGCCTCTTTTATAAAAAAGACCTTATATAACGGAAAACTCAATTATTTGAAGCCCTTAGGCAATATATATATGTTTTTTTTACTTTTCGAAATGAAGCAAGTGAAAACTAAGAAGAAAGACAAGCAAAAACCTAAATGAGAAGATAGATGAAAAAATGAGGAAGAAACAGAAGACGGAAATGACAATGAAATGTTTTTGTTAAGAAAAAATTATTTTAAAGAAGGTAAAACGAGAAGTTATAAAATAACTAAAGTAGAGACATCAGAATAATGACGAAAATAAAGGATACCTTGATAAAAAAAATGTATTTATTTAAAAACATATTACTTTAATAAAAATTAATCTTGAAAGATATTTTAAAAGTAAAAATTTAAACAAGTAAAAAATTCCGCAAGTTTTGATCAAGTTTAACATTTTCCTGAAACTCCTCTGGAAAGAATTTGTGTGAAACAAAAAAACTTATCAATTACTTGTTAGTTGCTCTACCATAAGATTTTTGGTGCATTCTTATTATTAGCAACAAAAGATATATTCCTATTTTTTTTAAAATTTATTATATTTAACAAATGAAGAGACCTATCAAAAACAGTGAAAAAAATGGTCATGAAACAAGCAAAAAAAGTGAAAGAGAGAATACTTTATGCATGAATTTCTTCGTTTCTTTTTTTCATCTTGACTTAACAAAGTATGTATATTTTCTTTTTTTTCTCCTTCTTCTCCTTTTACTTTTGTTTTTTATTTCATCTTTATTATTTCTGTTTCCCCCTTTCATTTTTCTCTCTTTTTAGCAGTTAACTGTCGTTAAAAAGGCGTAAGTATTAGTAGTAGTAGTCGTTTCTGTCGTTCTTGTATTTCTATCTCTTCATCAAAATAAAATTTGAACAAAGACTTTACACGGCTTCCCTTCTTTCTTCTTTCCTTCAACTTTTTTTTCCTTCTTCCCTCATATATATATATATATATGTATATATTATCTATCTCTTTATTCCATTTTATTTTCACTTTTTTTCTTCTTCCTCTCCTTTAAAGACATTTTTTTTATTTTGAGACCAAAAAAGTTGTTATTGAGTGCCATCGTTGTCGGTTCTGTCGTCGTCGAAGAAGTTGTTCGTTGAAAAAAGCAAAAAAAAATACATATAAGAAATTTGACGTAGCAGAAAAGGTTCCTTCTTAAGTTTTTCCCCCTTCTTTTTTTGCTGTCCCAATTCGACTTCATCAAATGCAATAACATAAAATGAAGACGAAAAAAAAGAAAATAGAATGAAGTTCTTTAAGAGGATAATATTGGACTATAAAAATAATGTTCTTAAAAATGTGAAAACATAAAAATTCTGGAAAAGGGAAAACTTTTTTGAAGAAGATGCATTGTTTAAAAAAGGGAAAAAAGTTTGCAAAAGACATGCTTCAACGATGCAAACTAAAAACAACATATGGTAATGAAGACGAATTCTCAAAATTTGTTAATTGAAAGAAGCTCATAACCGAAGACAAGGGCGGATAATTTAAAAAGTTAGTTATGTGAAACATCTCAAATTGGCATACTCAGTTTAAATTATTAAATAAAACAATAAAGAACTGAAGTTGTACTTTTATTTTACAAAAAATGCGAAGAAAAACAGTGATACATAACACTGACGTTCGACTACGTTTTCCAGCACTTGAATATTTCCTTATGAATGCATGATTGTACGGATATCACTAAGCTTTGATCAAGCAAGTATTATATTGTTTATTTAACATTTCAAGTACTTTCATTTAATTTTAGTTCTTACTTAAACAACCTTTGTAAAAAAATATAAAAAAGCAAAGTTTTTTGTTCGTGTTTTCTTTTTTTCTTCTTAAAATTCCTTTTGCTTCTGAGAAAGTCATTCCTTAATTATCTTTGATCTATTAAAGAAAAATTTTCAGTGAAGAACGAAATAAAAAATATAAAAATTGTTGACATAGGACTTTGCATATAAATTAAATCAAATAATGGTTTAAATTTTTCCATGAAAGAAAAAAAAGAAAGAAAAACCAACGCTCTTCAAACAAAGCTTTAAAACACAATTTTTCTTATATTTTTTGTCAATTTTAAAGACTCCTTGTTTAGATTGTTAAAAAGAAAATTGCCAAAAAAAGTAAGTGCCAAATTTTAAACAATACTTTTTTTTAAATAGCTCCGGAAAACCACAATAAAAATTTGAAAAGCCATCATTGATGAATGAACTTCCGAAGAATGCGGTTCTCTTTAATATTTTTTTTAAAAAGTGGCAGAGCAAAGACTAATTCAAAGAAAAAAGAACTGCTTAAAGATGAAAGCTTTGGAGAGGCATTTTTGGAATATAAAAACACAATTGGATAAAAAGAGAGATTTGAATTTAAAAAATGAATGCAAATGCGACCAAAAATTGATAAAAGAAGAATTAAAACAAAAGTTTAACGTTATCGCTCAAATTTAAAAGTTTCAAATATACACACACGATTTAAGGTTTTTTAATTGAAAACCAAAAGTATTTAGAAAAAGCTCTGAAATCTCATTTATTTCGTTGGAAAAAGAGGCACAAAATTCACCTGCGGCTATTAATATTATTACTTATAGAATGTACCAGAAATAAGTTTCTTAACTCAACAAATAAAAAAGTAAATACTTTAAAATAAAGGGTGAAATGTTTTATGAAAGTAAATATAATATCAATAATAAACTAAATATTAGGCATAAAAGAAAAACAATCATTGCTAATCTTTTGACCTTTTAAAAATGTAGTTCCATGAGACATTACTTCAATATTAATACTATCACATCCTTTTAATACGTAATTTTGAGACAAATTTTAAAAATGACTCAGTCTCCTGTTTTTGCTCACATTTAAAGAAATCCTTTCTACACGAAAATTTTTAACGTTTATTTATTTTTTTGGGGGTAAGGTAGCAGGCTCAACAAGCCGACTTCTAATTCAACCAACAAAAAATTTTAGGTAGTCTAAAAATGCTCAATCAAAAATTTAACCTTTAAAGAGTACATGAATTTTCTATTTAAATCTCGTCTCTAAAAACTCATATAAATGACGTTCAACATAAATGATTACATTGTTTTTTAAATATAAAAAAAATAAAATTTTAAATGCATAATCAATAAATTACATAGTGACAGACCGATGAGAAATTTTTAACTCATGAGGCTAGTCAAAAAAACCAATGGCATAATTTTGATAGGAAAAGATTAGCATAATCAATTTGAAAAATTTACTAAACTAAAAATTTATCATCGTGACACAAAAGAATTATATTGAGAACTCTAAATCTTCTGTCCCCGAACAAATTCAGAAATGTCCCGGAAATATATTACCTTCTACCGTATACCATTGGTCCATCAGTTGCAACGACATCTTCCATATCTTTTTGTGTGTCATAATGCTTCATAGGTGACCAATATCGAGAAAAGATTCTTCCGATCTTTGACATATTTGAAAGAGTTTTTGGGAATACACAATTTTACACAATCACAAAATACTCAAACTCAAAAATATTTTCTAAAAACGGAATTTAAAAGTCGGAAAAGAAATCGAAAAAAGAGACAATCACGAACGTAAAATTTTTAAAAAAAAGTGCGGTCAAAACAGAAAAAAACAAATTTCATGAAAAATGGAAAACGAAAAAAAGTAGATTGGCCTCAAATTGAGAACTGAAAAAAAAGTTTTGTGTTTGTTTTTTTGTACACTTAAAAGGAAAGATTTGCGTGAAGTTTGCAAAATTTAAAGGCCAGTGTTTTGAAAGTAAGCGTAATCATGTATTTATTTTCTTTACAACACCGCCAAATTCAATGTAGAAAAATGCATTGTGAAATGTTTGCAGTAAAAAGTGGTAATAAAAATGTGATTCGCTTGACTTGTTTTACTTTTTCAATCTCTTAATACTTTAAACATCTAAGACGCATTTAATAAAGTTCAGATAAAAATGTATTAAACAAAGCGGTAAAAGTTCCACAGCTTTGCCACAAATGTGATTACTGTAGTAAGAAAAGCGCAATCATTAAAAAAGCTCAACAATCCAAAAAACTAGTTCAATTTAAAAACCATTGAAAAAATCGAAGTTTGAACAAACTACAATTTAAAAAAACCTTATTTATTAAGATATTTCGTAATTTTATTTTTTTCGAACTCAAAAATCATCAAAAAAAATCCTGCTCTCATTTCAAAAGAGTTCAAAATAATTGATCGGATTACATTTTTGTTCAAAAGAAGTTTCTTCCCCAAACAGAAGAACTAAAATTTTAAAAAGACCTCGTGAGTGCATTTTTTTCACCATTTCTTAAAGCAGACTAAAAAGAGGGCCCTCATATTGCTTAGGCTGCAGGAATCAACTAACTTGGCATTTAGTCAGTCAGTCAGTTACCCAATTCAATCAAAGATCCCCTAAAAAAAATGTCCCAAAACAGCTGTCAATTTTTTTCACGCTTTATTAACTGAGATTTTTTTGCAAAAAGCTTTAAAAAAAGAAGAATCACATTTAACTTTTTACAAATGTGAAACAAAAACAATGAAATGGGATCCGTTTTAAATTTTATTGTTTTTTAGATTTTTGCGGTAAAAACGGTTATTTTTTCTTAGAAAAATGTAGCCGCCTTTTTGCAAAAAAGACGTTTGGCATCAAAAATCATAAAATTTCTCAAAAACAAGTACCATATAATATGGTCCATATTTATTAAAGCGTTTGTGTGCCAAGTTTTATATCACAGTATGAAAATTTTAACAATTTAAATAGCTTAAAATCTGAATAAAATGAAGATATATAAACATTTAACTTTAAATACATCTTTTGAACTACTAAATTAAAACCACAGCATATCGTTTAGAAAAAAAAGAATAAAATTATAAAAAACCTGTTCGCATTTTTGATTTAATTTTTCAAAAAGATGATGATGACTCAACTAAAAGATATTCAATGTTGTGTTCCTTTATTTCTATTAAATGCAAAATTGGTCATCAAAATGAAAGAATGAAAGAAAAAAAGAGAGGGAAAAAAGACTAAAAAGCGTCTGGGGTTTTATTGAAGGAAAGAAAGAGCTCGAAGCAATCGTTATCAGAAAAAATGTGAACAACAATACATCAATGCAAAAACCAAACGTTGTCGAAATTGTTCACACATATGCAAATATCTCCAAATGCAATATCTAAGGCAGCTGAATCTCATGAACTACGTCATATATGTGATAAACAACGGCATGGTAATAGCAATTTTACAAAAAAGAAAATTTTTGGAAGTAAAACAATCAAACTTTAAAGCTTTTGACACAACGAAAATAAGAATGATAGCTAATAAAAAATTAATATGCTACAAAAAGTTGCTTTTTTAAAAATGTTAAGTGTTTTTAAATATTTTATACAGCATTCAACAACGCAAAAATTGCATAAAAGTTTAAAACTGCTTTTGTTACTTTTAAACAATTGCAGATTTACAAAGCGAGTTTTATAATGTGTTGGTTGGAGAAAAAGGGTATTGAAATACGTTTTCTTTTTGTTGCGCAGATCAAACACGAGTTTTTTTCCTCATCGCCATTACATGTAATGTTTATGAGATTTTCATGACCAAAAAAGAAAAAAAACAACGTGAGTTAAAAAAAACTCTCTGTAGGGGTTTGTGTTTGAGGTCTAACTAAAAGAGAGAAATAACATTTAACAATAAATGCATTTTCCATTTATTGATTGAAAACGATCTAACAATATAAAAGCAACTGTAGTATAATATTAAACCGAAACCATAAATTTAAAGGGACTGTCGCAGTGCTGCCTGATTTAGCCAAAAGTGGTTTTAACACGAAAGAAAAGCAATGATAAAAAATGCATCGTTTGTTGTCTTCGTCCGTCAAAAAAAACTGACTGCGACACTCCCTTTAATATCTATTCAGTATTTGAAAACTATTAATTCAACATCGACACGTGTTCTACCACATCTATAAGGGTAGTCAATAAGTTCTGTCCGCTGTTTGACCAGCTGGCATTTCAAAATTAACAGAACAACCTGAAGTGAAATTTTGCATACGGCTAGCCTCAGGGGTTGTGCGAATGGGGTTAAAAGGGTTTTTTGTGGAATTGGAATTTTCATGGAATTTTCAGGGATTTTCGTGGCAAGGTCCGGAATTTTCGAAATTCTCGAGGAATGTGCTCTTAAAAAATTCAAATTTAGCAGTTCAGAACATCTAATTGGCCATTTTGGGTAGCCAGGACATTGTTCTAATAGATTTTAAAGGTTTTGGAATTTTTAGGAATTTTCTGGAATTTTCGTGGAATTTTTAATGCTGGAGGTACGGTAACTCGGGATTTTTAAGGAAAATTCTTTCTGGAGCACTTGAATGACCCCAAGAATGATGGAAAAACATTTTTTAATCATTTCTTTAACCAATGAAATAAAAAAAGTTCTTAAAAACGTTTTTACAGATTTTTTAACCTTCATGAAAAGATTACGGTAGGTTCATTAACTTCAGATGCTTCAAAATGACCAAATTTGCATTTTTATGCAAAAATCCTTCACGAGGCACTTCAACACACTCCCCAGTATTCATTCTGATGAAAAAAACCAAAAATTAAAATTTTGAATTTTTTCGACTTTTTCACTTGGTCCCCCCTTAGGGTCAGAAATTCTTCACGTGGGGGAGTACGTGAAAAAGTCGAAAAAAGTCGAAATTTTAATTTTTGATTTTTTTGATCAGAATGGATACCTGGAAGTGTGTTGAAGTGCCCTGTAAAAGATTTTTGCATAATTATGCAAATTTAGCTGTTTGCAAGCATCTCAAATGTGTGACCCTACCGTAACCTTTTCATGAAGATTAAAAAATCTGTAAAAACGTTTTTAAGAACTTTTTTTATTTCATTGGTTAAAGAAATGATTAAAAAATGTTTTTCCATCATTCTTGGGGTCATTCAAGTGCTCCAGAAAGAATTTTCCTTGAAAATCCCGAGTTACCGTACCTCCAGCATTAAAAATTCCACGAAAATTCCAGAAAATTCCTAAAAATTCCAAAACCCTTAAAATCCATTAGAACAGTGTCCTGGCTACCCAAATAGGCCAATTGGATGTTCTGAACTGCTAAATTTGAATTTTTTCAGATCTCATTCCTCGAGAATTGTGAAAATTCCGGACCTTGCCACGAAAATCCCTGAAAATTCCATGAAAATTCCAATTCCACAAAAAACCCTTTTAACCCCATTCGCACAACCCCTGAGGCTAGCCGTATGCAAAATTTCACTTCAGGTTGTTCTGTTAATTTTGAAATGCCAGCTGGTCAAACAGCGGACAGAACTTATTGACTACCCTTATATAATGCCTAATAAGGCGTTTTTAAGCTAAAAAACAATGACCGGAAACAATATAAAAAATTTTTAACTTATAACTTCTAAACATAATTATCAGTAAAAATTTCCGGAAACATCAACTGATAAAAGTTGAAAAGAAAAAAATAAGAAAAAACACTACTCTTTTTTGCAAAAATGTTAAAAAGTTAACATTAAAATTTTGGAATAACTGTGACTAATCAAAAGTTTTCATAAATATTAAACCAACCGTATAGAAGTTCTTTTATTGGGTGAAACATTATTTGGTGTTGGTGGTTCAACTTGGGGTCGATCAGTTGTTGAACAGCTTGCTTCTGATACTAAAAATAGGCAAGTATTAGAAATCCGTTAATTAATTATCTAATTTTATGTTGTAGCAGCACATTTGAAGCCAAGAAATTTTGGCTTAATTTTTATATGAAAAGAAGAAGGAAACAATAAAGAGTTTTTTGGTAAAACTTTGCTTTGTTTTTGCTGATGCTTTTAAAGCAATGTTTTGGATTCGGTTTAAAAATATTCATATCATTAAAATTAACCTATACAAGCAGATTGTGGTCCTAACGTTGTACGGGTTGGGCATGTTAGAGTTAATCCACTAATATTTGTCGGGGATTCTAAATCTTCGCTTTGTGATAAAGTTCGTGAGGATCTTGATGATGAAGATGAAAACCATCGTTTACGGAATGCAAAAGACCATCGTTGCTTCTTTGATGAAGATGTTTGATTATTTCCTCCTGGTGAAGTTGGGGTATCAGGTGATTCTGTAACAATGATAGATGCACGTTGATGTCTTGGCGATTCATCTGTTGAAGTACGGGATGATGCTGGAGGGGTCGTTCCAGATGATGTATCAACAGTTCGGGATCTTTTCATTAATTTTGACATCTTCGAAGAATTTGATGATCTAGAGAATAATAAAATATGAGACAAGAACATGAAACAAAATATCGAAACACAAAATACATCTCGCAATAAATATTTAAGAACTTCACTGTAATATTTTACATCTATCAGTAATTAAAAGTCTTCTTATTCTTCAAAAAAATCTAATAATTTATTTAACACTATTTTAATTTTACAAAAAGAAATTTTTTGGCAAGTTAAAACTTTTAACTTAAAAGACAATGAAATCATTGACAAAAGAAATGAAAATTGAATAAAAGAAGTGTTTCTCAATAGAAACTGTAAAGTCATCAGATTTGCCTCTCACATTTTCGTTGCTATCCACGTGAAAAGAAGAGGATTTCCAAAGTTTTTTGGACAGAAAAAAACTTGAAATGTTCCTAGTTTGTACTCGCACATCCCGCATAGAAATAATAATAAAGTAAATAAATTTTGAAACTTAAAAAGGATCTGTTAAAATATTTCGAGATAATCGAAGGTAAAACGTGATATTTGCTTGAAATTAAAAAAACTGTTAAAATAAAATTACGCTTTACAAAAAAGTACAAACTTAAACAAAGCTTCGATAGAAAAAAAAACAAAGAAGCAATGTTTTTAAATAAACAAACAAAAAAAAGAGACATACTGATGACTTAAAAGACACACATGGCTCAACCCAAAAAATGCATCTGTAAAATTATTCAAACACTTCAAACATATTTTTTCTCACACGGAAAACACCTGGAAACGAAACTTTTGAAAAACTGTGAAATAAATAATATGATAGTTTGAAACTAACAGACAATAAAAAATTTTCCATGTTTTTCTAATAAAATATGTTTTGCACAAAAGAAAGAATAAGTTAAAAAAGCAATTAAATGAATCATTTGAAGCACAGAAGAAACAAATGTTATTTCATCTTTTTTTCCCCTAAATTTTCACGGAAATTCTTTGAAAAGTTTAAACGAAAAATCAATGTCGAAAAGGTGTTAAAAAGTTTAGGGAATAATAAAACATTGAATGAGAGAAAAAAAACGTTTATAAAAACCAATAAAATCAAAAAAAATTGATAACTAATAATATAGTCTTAACAAGAAAAAGTTTTTAAACCTAAACTTATGTTACAAATCAGATTAATATCGAATTGACGTGGTTATTGTTTCAAACAATGTGTTTATGCTTAAGATGCCAAATGATTTTTAGTTTCTTCAATTAGCAAATATAAATCAGATGGGATTCTGTCTAGACTTTAGAAAACCTCTTCCTTATTTTGACATTTACTAAAAAATAAACAACCAAAACAGTGATGTGAACATTTCAGCTTCTAATAAAAAAAAATTACTGAAAAATAATACAGAAATTAAAAATGTTTTTCTAAAATAGGCAGTTTTAAATAATATTAACGAGATTTGAATTCTTAAATTTAAGCTTTCTTGATTTAAAAAATAGAAAAATAACTATAGCAAAATCTTCAAAAAGAGATTTATCAATAATAAAAACCAAAAAACAATTCTTCCGTTAAAAAAGTAACAAAAAACTAAATCACTTCAAAAGAGCAAAAAATGAGAGATTTTTGTACACAAACTTTTTCTGTTTGAAAGTAAACAGGGGCCACAAACTTTCCATCCTACGTATGTACGTTAAAAGTTTCAAAGAAAAAAGGTAGCAACCACTAAAAAAGATCTCTCATTTTCTAGCGAAAAAAAAAACTTCAAAAAATTTTTAAATTTGTTTTTTTCTATAATATATTGGTGTTACCAATATCATCTATATGAAACTAAAAAATCTCCATTTATTGCTCTTTCATCAACATCCTTCATCAAAGACATCGTTGGAAGCTGTTGTGATGATGCCTCTTGGTCCTCTTCCTTCCTTTCCTCCTTTTTTCCAGTTGGTGGTGATGTTGATGGAAAAGAAGATATAAAAAGAGTGAAAAAGAGAAAACATATTTGAACGTTAAAAAATACGAGAAAAAAACCAAGAGGAAGGTAAGGTAAAAAAGAGGGCTAATGTACACAAAAAAAAATAGAATAACATTCATCTTTTTGGTTTTCCGTTGACAAAAAAATATATATAAATGCGTGTGCGCGCAAAAGCAGGCAAAAAAAGAAGGAAAAATATAAAAAGAAAGCAGCATTTTTGCATGCATCAAGAGCGCATAAACGATGATGTTGATGAAGATGATGATGGAAAGTAAGTCTAACGGAGATGCTCCTGTGCTATTTTTTTCTTTTTTTTTAAACCTAAAAGTGTGTTTTTTCAAATTTTGTGTAAAAACAAAAAAGCACAGAATTGAAACGTAACAATGAAAGATAAAAAAAAAGTTTTCTTCTTTTTGCAACTACTTAAAAATGTTGAATGAATAAAAGTGAAGAATGAAGAACAAGGAATGGTTCGTTGGAGATGAATGAGGGGGTTTTTGCAAGGAAAAAAGGGGATAAAGGTACAAGCGGTCTGCATCCTGATAAACACCACCCCTCAAAATAACAAATTCCGAGATTTAAAATAAAACTCAGAAACGCTTACGACAAAAAAAATTGGAAAAAAACATTTTTACAAAAGCTTTTTTAAAATAAAAAAGTTATCAAATAAAATTCAATACAATTTACATCGGTTATAGAGCACATCGATAGATTGTAAAATAAAATTTCTAATTTTATTAAACATGCAGATCTGGATTACAAACTAAAAAAGATGATGCTAAAGCAAAATGCCAAAAAACGTCTAAAACACAAAAAAGTTCAATCTAAAAAAAAGTCGTGTCATGCCTTGAGGCTTCTGTGAATTATAATTTAAAAAGTTAGGACACATCTGCAAACTAAAAACAATATTCTAAACTTTTAAACTGGTTTTTAAAAATATATTATCAATCTGCATTCAATTTTATTATTTTAGGGATTTTTTGGAATGTTCAAAATGAAAAAGAAACATTTTTCCTGTCTAAACCTCAATGTACCCTACTTTCGTCTATGGTAATTACCAGACATGTCTTACAAAGAAAACTTTAAAGAAAGCCTAAGTAGTAGCGCTTAACCTTTGAGAGAAAAGCTATCATTATGTCACATTTCAAGAAAAGCATTCAATTTTTTGACAATTTTAAAGAAACGAAAATTATCTTAAAGTGAAAAAAAAGAAATAAAAGAAATAGTTTCCTTTTCAAGAAAGCAAAAAAGCTTCATCAAAAAAGAAAAGAGTTTCAGAAAAGATAAAAGAAGAAGAAGAAGAAACCCCTCTTCTTCATTTTTTCACACGGAAAAGATGCTTGCTTCGTTTGCCTCTGTCAAATACAATTATTCGCGCTTCGTTTTTTTTATTTTTTCATTTTTCGGCACAAAAAATATGTGGAATTTTAGCAACCTTTTTTCTTCAGGAAGAAGAAGAAAGAAGGAGGAAGCTGAAAAGAAATATATAAAAAGCAAAAGTAAATCTTAAAGACAAAAGACGCAAATATGGGGTGCAAACGGAAGCTTTTGAATGGGGGGAAAGCTTGTAACAAAAAAATGGCTATTCCTATAGCTTGAGGGCAATAATAAAATAAGATCAAAGCTTAATAGCAATAAAACAAAATGCCTAAAACTGCCCACATATCAAATACTGTAATTCGTTATGCTTTCATCAAGACAAAAAAGGATTTTAAAAAGACAGAAATATTAATTTTGCAAACAAAACTTATGATTACAGATGGATAAAATATTTTTTCTGCTTTATCTGTTTGTTAAATATACATTCATTGCCATTACAGATGTCAAAAACGCAACCTTGTTAATGTATTCCCTTATGAAAATGAAAAAACCAGCTCTACACTGTATTATTGTTTTGTCTAAACTGACACTTTGATCCCCTTGAGATATTGCTCTACTACAAAGCGTTCATAAACATATTTACTTCTGCTAAAGCAGTAGCCTGAACTCAACAAATGCCATTTAAAGGGTTAAAAAAGCTTAAGATAATTAGACAATTTAAATTTAAAGAAGGTATCATCACCAAAATAAGAAAAAATGCAAATAAAAATGATAGTTGATTAAAATTTATATTTAAATGAGCTCAAAAAGATGTGGGATCGTCATTGTCTATTTTTTTATGAAAGAAGCGCAAACAAAAAAATTCTTTAGACGTCATACATCTTCTTTTTTTATTCTAAATTTTGTTAATTTAAGAAATATTCTATATTTTCTTTCTGCAAGCAAAGCAAAGAAACCCGTAAACATTTTGCAAAACAATTTCTGATAGCTACGTATAAAATAAGAAGCTATAACATATGCATTTTTGGGGGTATATGTCAAAGTTTTTCATTGCTGTTAGCTACGAAAAAAATGTTGCAAAAAGTATCGTTCAAAAAAAGTTGAACGCAGATTTTAGAAAATTAATGATGCCAGTTTTAGGTAACATAAACATTTAGAATGTCATCGGCGTTATATTAAAATCTATGTCATTAAATTCTTCATCTGCGTTCTTAATCAAAATGATTTTGATATATTATTAATAATGATGAGAATTAAGAGTATGAAAACAATGGTGTAGTCGGAACAAGAGATTCTGTTAGCTTAAAAGCTTAAAATTACTTGTTTCCTTAATCATCTCGTAATTTTAATAAATGAACAAGAAAATCATCTTATAAGGATTATTCCCCCCTCACTCTCACCCCTAAGTAATTATCTCCTCCTCCTTCCCTGTAACCGTAGTAATAGGCTAAAATACAATTAAATAAAATTAAAAATCTATTTAAATTTCTTTATAGAATTAAAAACTGGAAAGCCTCTATATAAGTTCAGGGAAAACAAAAAGGCGAAAGTAAACAAAATTTTTTTTAATTTTAAACTTAATATTGCTGAATTTATTTTTCTTTAAAAAATGTAAAAACAAAAACGGCAAAATTTTTTAAGAACAAAAAATAAAAGCGTCAAAGTAAATTTCAATTTCCGTTTTTTTTATTTAAAAAAGGTCTTCTACGTTTTAAATTACGCCCTTTTTGTTGCTTTCCCTTTTTAAGCTCATTAGATGTCCGCCTATTTTTGTTTTCTGCGATAAATTTACTTACAAATATTGTCCAAAATTTAAATATAGCTCGAAGGCTTAAAAATACTTGACAGCATGAACCAAATGATCCTCATGCTTAAGCTCTAAAAGTAGCAAAAAATAAATGCTAAAACTCAAAAGATGACAAATCGTGACAAAAAAAATCTCAAAAGACTTAATTTATTAGTAATGAAAATAAGAGAAAGAGAGTTTGTCAACAACTTTTTTTCAAAAAATACAAATTTAAATGTTAAGGGAAAAAGTCCTTTGAAAAAATATATAAAACTTAAAAACTGTGTGACACAAAATCCGATGAAATCGTATAGAATTTTGGGACAGGGTTTATTGTTGCAGTTTTTTTATTTATTAAAAATTTTTTAAATTCAGGAATCAAAACTGCCCAGTTTTGCACGTTAAATTCTTTTTTTTTAAGATTCAAGATTCGTTATTGAAAATCCAATAAAACCTGTCACATTAAAAAAGAATCCTTCCGATTTTCATACCCTTTTTGTTATGTGAAATGCCATATCATCGAGAAAAAAATAAAAAATAAAGTAGGCCTTTTACAAATTGAAGGAAAACTTATTGCAAGCAACCGTGTGAAAAAATGTAATTTGTATCACAGCTTTTTCCTTCAAAATTTTGGTAAAATTCAAATACCTCACAAAAAATTTTAAAATTTTTAGATTAAGAAGGATAAAAAATTAGTGTACAATAGCAAAAAATGTTACGATATGACTCTGATAAACTTGTAACAAACCCTTGCAACTTTTTTTTACGTAACTAAAAATGAAACCTTTTTAATATGACGCTACTAAAAGTGCCCGTTGACCAACATCTTATTAAAACATAATCCAAAAACAACAATTGTAGCATTTTAGAAAAACATGATAGAAAGGTAGCAATTAAGAAATGTTGCTAGTGTTAAAAACATAATAGAAAACGTGACTATCAGTTTATCATAGTTTGAAAACATGTAAAAACTTTTCTGCATCTTAAAAAATATTCATATTACTTAAAATTTTGAATGAAAAATCCAAAAATCGAGATCCTTAAAGGTATAAAAAACGTGTGGATCTGAAAAATACAAAAATGTTCATATGCTTACAAGTGACTTTTATTTTTTGGTAAATGGATTAATAATATGAGTATATTTAATCAATTATCACTTCGTAATACACGTATTTATGAAAAAAGAGCTGTAATAAGAACTGTCGGCATAATTAGGAATGAATAAGAAAAGAAGCTAAGCAGTGTAGTGAAGAAAAAGGCAAGGAAGAAAGTGAAAAATAAACGCATTTGGATATAATAAGTTTAACAGCTTTAACAAAGAAAAAACAAAAACTGAATCCTTTTTTGACAAATTAATGAGTTCCCTTGAGGAATACAAAAAAGTCACTAACGTTTTTCTCACGACTAAATTTTTCTAATTTTCTTAAAATTGAACTAAAATTCTATAAACACCAAACTTAATGGTAAATAAATATGAAACTTATAAAAGCAATGTAAAGTTTTATTTTAAAATGTATCTTTGCTAAAAAAATACAAACTCAACATTTTTTTATCGGAAACGACAATCTTTTGTTGAATAAAACTTATTTAATTACAGATTTGCTATTTTGATGTAATAAGAAAAGCTACTACTCATCAAATAAAGGAATATAAATTTGATTTTAACTTTGTTTTGGTTTTTGCTTCCTCATTTTAGAGAGATTACAAGAAAAAACATAGTGAAATGAATAAATCCAGCATTTATAATACCATCTTAAATCGATCGATCTATCCTAATTAGGATTTCTTAGGATCCTAAGAAGTACAAAAGATAAAATGTATCGAATTTGCATAAAATTACAGCGTAATAAATGTACATTGCTTAAATAGCTTAACAAGAAAAAACAGATAAATAAATTTAAACACTGCTGCAAAAGGAAACATTATTTTATGACTCTTACCAGTCCGAACATAGGAATTAAAATATTAAATGTGTATAAAAACTGTAAACAAAAATGTCAAGCTAACTTTAAACCAGTTTGTCCGTATTTTTCAAAAGCATAAGGTACAGAGAAGACCAAAAAGCATTTAATTTTCTTTAAACTTCAAACATGATGCTACAATTGGTTTAATATGTACAAAAACAAGACAAATTTAAATTAAATTTAAAATATACTGTAAGGAAAAGTTTTTAAACAAACCATTATCAAGTGAAAATAAAATACGATATGGAACATTTCCACGTTTTGTTGAAGGTTTTTTAGTTTCTTCATCAATAACTGCAACAGCAACAAATTCTTGATCGGGTGTCGCGAATCTATCTAGTAACTAAAACAATTTTATAATTAAACTTCGAAATGGTAAAATCTCATTAAAAACTCTGATCAAAACTAACTTCAACTTTATCACCGTGTGATACACTAATTTGATCATGATCGGTTGCTTCAAAATCTTCTTTAACAATAAATTGATCAGCATTCTGAAAAACGTTCATTTTAATGAATAAAAAACATTTAAAATTTGTTTTTTTTATTTATAAAAATCTTTCAAATTAATTAACAGTATTTTTTTTATATACACAAGATGATTTTGGTTTATCCAAATTTTGCAAATTACTATTTCATTTTTTCTCAAAAAGACTTTTTGCATATTTCTTTTTATGTATCCCTGTTATTTTTCTCCCCCCAAAAAAAGGTTTTCTTCAATTGAATGACGTAAAATGGGATCGAAACATTGGATAAAAAAAGTTTTGAAGGGCATAAGAAGAGATATGCAGATTATCGAAGCATATATAATTCTTCTTTTTTTGCCACCACGTTTGGCATATCTCGAATTTAAAAAATGGCAGAAAACATAAATGTGCATTTAGCCATAAAAAATATGATTGATGCTGTTTGAGCTTTTTTTGCTTTAAATTCTATTTTTTCAAAAGCGTTGTTCTTTCCCTTTTTATTCTTTATCTTAGATCTAAATACAAATATGCAGTAAACTACATTTATTACAATGTACAAAAATTATTAACTAATCCGAAAAAGCAAAACTAGAAAAATACTGTAGATCTCAGGTGGCAAAACAAATTCACTATGAATTTCATGATAACCTACTTTCAATCAAAAAATCACAGAAATGGATTTTAAAATTTTAAAACAGTTTACAACCCCTTTCTTACTATTTTTTACTGTTCTATTCTTCTTATGTCGTCATTCCATTTTCTAATATAATTTAAAATTCTTAAGTGCCAAGAAAGAAACATTGTTGGTTAACAATTAGTGCCATCCCAAAAGAGAAAAAAGAAAAAATAGTGTAGGTGGATTAAAGACGTTTGTTTTGAAGAGGGGAAAAAGAAAGGAAAAGTGCGATTAAATTGCAATAAAAAATTTGTTTTATTCTTTTGTTGGATGAAATTTGAGACCTTTTCTTCAATTAAAGTTGACGAATTTTTTTGGTAAAAATAAATGTGTTCTGATTTTACTTAAAAATTCATAAATTTTTTTTAAAAATGCGTTACTAAAACTTGAATGGCAGAATTTTGTTTTCTTATTAAACAAGAATTTGTATTACAGTATCCGCTTAAATTTATGTATCTGTTTTACTCAAATTTATCTCAAAAAACATTTTTGTTCTTTTAATAACAAATCCCTAACGCATCTTATGTTTTCTTCTTCTAAAATTAAAATAAATGAACTAAATTGATATCACACACACACATATAATAATTATTAATTGCTATATAAAAGCGAATTCTTGGAAAAATGAGTAAAATTGTAAAATAAAAAAGTACACGGGATACATATGCTTATTACAAACTAATTTAAACAAAAACATTTTTGGAATAAATTAGTGGTGGCATGTTTAAAAAAAACAAGGGGTTGAATTAAGTTATGAAAAAACCATCATCAAAAAGAAAAAATATTTTCCCTACTATGATAAAATCAAATTAGAGAAAGAAATATGTGTTAAGAAAATGCTTAGCTTATTTCATAAATCTGTCGGTTGTATCAATTATCCCATTTTATTACTTCTCGTAAATTCCAAACAAATACAAATTGCTTTTGAAAATTGAATTTTTGTTTTGTGTTCTTTTTGAAAGTAATAAATCAACGCTTTTTCATCAACCCCAAAATGTAATAAAAAATAAGCAATAAAAACATAAATTACCTTTGACCTTTTATCACCTCGAAATGATGATGATAACTTTTTTCTTGCTCGATCATATAAACTTTCAGTTCTTGTGCGAATCGAACGGAAAGATTTTGAATATGAAAGCATTGAGTTTCTTTTAAATATTATTCTTTTTGAAAGATTTTTAGAAGAAAGTAATTAATTCTGTTAGTTTTATTTATCAAATAAAATATAAAAAATAAATTAGCATAATTAAAGCAAATATCGTTGTTGACACACTGAATAAAAAATAAAAATGCTGAAAGCAAAGTTTGTGTCAAACAAAAGAAATTAAAATGAATCAGTCTCGAAAAAAATGAAAATAGCAATCGACAACGAAAGAGGAGAAATATGAGCAGCAAAAAATGATCAACTTTGAAAAAACAGGCCTCCAAAAAAGGGGAAAAAAGAAAGAAGAAAATTATGTGAGAAAAAAGAACGATTAAAAACAATAAATCACCAAAAAACTATTGATAATAAAAATCAAAGGCTTTCAGAAAGATGAAATAAAAAAATAACAAAAAAATTTACAGAGTTCTAAGTTTGTGAACTAGTTTAAAATGCATTTTTCACAACAAAAAACAAATTCTAGCTTTTTCATGAAGAAATAAAACATAAATGGTGACAAAAAAATGTAAGCTTAATGTATGATAAAAAAAGTATTTTTCTCACTTTTTTTTAAAAGCTTTTTTTATGGGGTGCTTGAATGGATTATCGCAACTGTCGTTGCTGTTGCAATGGCTTTGATGGGTTTCATTTAAAGTGTTGTTGAAAAACAGAAAGAATGGCTTTTTATGGAAGTAGGAAATGGTTGTTTTTAATTGAGTAATTTAGTTAAAAGGGGTTATGTGAAAATAAAAATAAAAGTGTCTCTTTCGAAAAATGGGTAAAGTTTTAAAGGAAGTAATTGAGTAAAATACGCAATCTGAAAAAAAGGTAACTGACTAACTGCAAATTCTCATTATAAAAATTAAAGCTGTCTAGATGTTTTAAGTTTCGAATAATCATTTTGATGATACAAATACACTTTAGCTTTTTTCTTATGCTTTTTCGTAAATATACTTTTTTGATAAAAATGGTGTTTTTGGAAAAGAACATCATAAAAAATTGGCAACATAGTATTTTTTATATAAGTACACCAAATTTTTCATGCACTTTTACATGATCTTCTCTCTTGTTTGAAAAGATGATACATTCATTTGTTGCAAAAAAATATTTGTTTACATACACTTTTTTGGCAAAAAAGAAAAGCTCCTTTGAAGGGGTAATTTGTTGACATCGTTGATTTTTGTTTAAAAATAAAATTACTCAATTTTTATTTATTGCACACAATTTTAACGCTTTCGCATGACTTTTTTTTATAACAAAGCTACTTAAAAAGAACAAAAAGAACGCTTTTTGAAAGTCTAACTTTGGGCAACAAAAAACATTTATTTGTTTAAATTTGAAAAAGTTTACACAAAATTTCTGAAATAAAAGTAGTAAAAATACAACTACCGTAACAATGCTTAAATAAAACACAAAAATCTGGAAAATTGGATTTTATTCAAATAATACTTTTGAAAGATCTCAAAAACACAAAAAAAATATATCTCAGAGATTTTAAGATTTTTTTTGGCAAAAGAGCAACAAAAAATATAGGAAAAAAGAAAGATGACAACAATCTTTTTTCTTTTGTTAAAGAAAAAAAATGAAAAGAAAAGCTCCTAAGGGCATCAAAAAATGAAGTAAGTATATTCCTTTTTTTTCAAATTCTTCTTTTTTTTGATACTTTTAGTTGCAAAAAAGAGAGAGAAAAGAAACAAGTAAGATTCTGTGACCAAAAAATATGATGCAAGCATTTTTTACCCATCTGAAAAAAATACACGAAAAAAGGCGGAGCATTAATTTTTTTATGCTTCATTTTTTATGATAGAATTTTATATAAAATAAAAAACCTTTTTTCCTGATATAAAAGAATTATGTTTTGGTTATAAAAAATGCATAGACAAGGACAACGGTGGTAGCAAAAGAAAGCTGTAGGCGAAAAATGAAATGACAAAATGTCAAAAGATAAATATTATTTTGGGCAAAAATTTGAAACAACTATCCTCCTAGCTAAAAATAATGATGAAAATTTTATATTCGAAAGACGGTGAAAGAAAAAATGTGACAAAAATGGGTTGTTTATGGTTATTCTTTTTCCTTTTGGACTTCGATGGTAGCATATTTAAAAAGGATATAAGGAAATAAAGGGAAAGTTTTTACAGCTGTTTTCAGCAAAAAAAGCACTCACACAGCCTTTGACATATGTAAAACTATTTCATTCTCAAAAATTTAACTTAAAAGTTCAAGCAGTATTTGTTCTACAGATAGATGAACCATGAAAATTCGCAACAATAGTAAAACGAATTATCTTCAAAAAAAACAACAAAACTATAGCCATTTTTTAAAGCACAAAGAAATTCTTTAAAATCCTTTTTTAACATTATCTTTATCTCTCTATCTATGACAGCGAAATGAACTCCATTTCTCAAATCGCTCCTTAAAGCTTTGCTATTTCGGCATTTTTTATTAAAA
The DNA here is from genome assembly GCA_024447195.1 of Panagrolaimus sp. LJ2414. NCBI lineage: Eukaryota > Metazoa > Nematoda > Chromadorea > Rhabditida > Panagrolaimidae > Panagrolaimus > Panagrolaimus sp. LJ2414. The sequence goes on along the minus strand of JAMRXY010000303.1, from coordinate 148,026 downwards.
AGAAGAAGAAAAACTATCATAATTCATGTTGTCGAAAAAGAATCCATGACAAACACTAAAAATGAGAATGTAACAAAAGAAGGCTTCTTCAAAGAAAAAATAAAAAGCATGTATGCTACCAAAAAATGTATTCTTTGGGCTTGTTGTTTCCATCTGATGCCAAGAACGCTTAAAGAAAAAAAAAGGAAAAGCTAAACAGTTATAGGTTTCTTGAATAAATAAAAAGTCATTATTTAATCTTAAAGTGCCTCTTTCAAATAGCAAACATGTGAAACAAAAAATATAAAAATAGAAATTTTTATGTGATAAAATATTATTAAGCTATTAAATCAAAAATGCCAATTAAAAATGGATGAAATAAATTTTAAAAAAAGTCGCAAAAAATGGGATAAACTATGTTTGGACTTGTTTTAACCTTTTTAGTTGAAAAAAAAGAGATTACGTCAGGATTAAAATTTGCAAGAAGAAGAAAAATGATGGAAGGGAGTTAATAAAATTTTTGCAAATTGTTTCTAAAAATAATAAATCGTTAAGACTTTTTCAAAAAGAAAATTGGCACATTTTTTTTAATAATTCATGTTCAAATTTACATGAGCGTGTAAAAAAATTTTCTTAAATTATTTTCTAGTTTACTTAATAAAAACAAAAGATTTTTACTAATAAAAAGATGTTTTAGCTTTTAAATATGTTTAAATCTGACATGATGTAGCTCATTTATCTGTGATAATTTTTTTAAAGTTAAACATCGTTTTTCAAAAAACTTTGATTGTTTTAATAAGCTATACTATAAACTCATATCCAAAATAATTTTCAACAAAGAATTTAAATTGTTTTTTAGTTTTAAAAGAAAAAATTCATCGTGAGTTTGTTTTTCCCCCAATACCGGTAAATGTCGGTAAATAAAGTATTGTTTTTCCTATTCACACATTTTTTATTCTAATATTATATTTTATTTTTGAAAAACCAACCGTTACTTCAATTTCTAATGGATTTTGATCAAGCTCTTCAGCAACTTCAATAGTAGTTTTTGGATCATCTAATTCAAATGGACTTGCTTCCTTTGAATCATTATTTAAGGCAACAAGATTTCCGGGAGCTGATGCAGGAGTTTCCATTGGCAAGGATGGCGTCTCAATTGGAGACCATAAAGGCATATGTGCAATAAATTGATCACGAACTCGATGAAATAATTGTGAAAGACGACGAATGGCCCGACGGGTTGATGATCGACGACTCCTTGGCCGATCTGATGGGGATTCGAATTGTTGTGAGACAGCTCGATACGGTAATGTACGTCGAGTGGATGGCGGATGAATAACTGAAGTAGAAGAAGAGGGAGACTCCAAATCCACACATGGAAATGAAGTTGATGATGGCATGCCTAAAATTTCCATTTTCATAAGCGCAACTGTTTCAATAATGTACAAATAAAAGAATGGTTTAGAAAGAACAGAACAAAATTGGAAATGAAATATTCTCCAGAGGAAAAAGTGATGATAAATAAGATAGCAAATAAATACAAACTTTTCACGATTTTAAAAAATCGCTAATTATTTCCTTGTAAAATTAAAACTAAAGTAACAAAATTAAAAATATCGTGAAACTCGCGGAAATATCTAAAATCATTTTAACTCGTGTTTTACAATTTTCTTTGTTCTTTTTTTTAATTACCTGCAATAAATCTATAAATACACATTTCTTCAACTTTTTTCCTATTGGAATTTGTTGTCGTTGGCCGTCGGCATTTTCTTTTCTCTCTCTTTCACCTATAAAAATGACTCAACCAACGCAAAAGTTTCCCAGATTTTTAAGTTCTTTGACGCTAACAATTAACATCATAAAATAAAAACTACTATAAATCACTATCGTTTTACCGACCCAAAGAAGTGTGATGGTGTCAAAGCTGTTCGTGTTAAGAAAAATGAACCTTCCTCTGCCTTCTTTTTTTGTCTTTCCTTTTTTGTCGCAACAAAAAAAAATAAAGCAGCTGAAGGCTCATTTTTCTCAACACGAACAACTTTAACACCATCACACTTCTTTGGGTCGACTAATATGAAAGTGAAACGATAGTGAAATACACAAAAATTTAAGGAATTTTTATGAATGAAATGAAATAGAGGAAGGCTATAAGGAAACAAAAAATAACAATACGGTAGTTGGCATGAAAACATAGAAAAACAACAGCTGAAACGTTAAATTCAAAATGAAAAGCCAAAAAATTTTTTCTAAAATTAGAAAAAAATCGAAACCAATTGTGATCCTGGATTTTATATTTTTTGGAATGACACTTGAGTCAATCAACCTTTTCCTTTTTTTCTTTCCCTCGGATGCTTTTTATCCCAAGTTGCAGCTGAAATCCAAGGAACCCGTCATCTCTTTTTTTTTCTTCCTTTCAAATCAGTTGCGCAAAACTTAATAATAGTGTATTTACAAAGGAAATGTATCTCACACAACTTGTGTGACACAACAAACAAAAATATAAAAAATCACAATAAAAAAATTTTTTTAAGCATCAAGTTCGTAAATTCACTTTGCGTGAGATCATTTTTTTCTGCGGAAACAAAAAAACATAAATTATAAAAAACATTTAAGCAAAAACTTCCAAATTTTACACTGATTTTAAAACCACCGGTAAAAAGTTTTAGGTTAGAAATCTGATATTTTTTTTGAAATTCTTTTATCTACAAATATATTACTGTAGTAAATTACTGATAAAATTTTTAAATGGCCATAAATACTTTTTGTTCATTGATATAAGTAATTGTGGCTAAAGAATCAAAGTATTCGCAACAACCTTTTTAAAGCTAAAAGTTATAAAAAAATAAAATCACATTCTATTAACACAATGTTATGAAATAATAATGGACAAAAAACTATTCACCAAGAATAAAAAAGAAAATCAAAAACAGATTAAATCTTCTTTTTTTCTTTATTTTATGAATGATTCAAGCATTTTTGCTGTTTTGAATCAATAAAAAATATGAAAGCAAAGAAAAGTTTAAACTTTTCGGGAAAAAAGCAAAACAAATTTTTTTAGGATCAAGTTTGATGATTTTTCACGTTGATCAAAATAATCAACCAAGAACAGCTGCTTCTTTCTTTTTTCGTCCGACTTTTCTTTGCTCGATTATTATTGTCGATTTATTAGCTGGCGATCATTTGTTTCACTGCCTCGAAAAAAATTGCCCAATGGCAAACAAAAAATGTATATGTCCTCGAAACAGATTTTAAGGAACAAATATTGAGCAAGAGCAAAAAAAAGTCAGTTGCTTTAGTTTTTTTTCGATTGAAATAAAATAAAAAAGAAACATTGATTTCGTTTGACTATGATATTATGAATGAGAAGGAAGGATTTGAATATGAATATTCAAAGAGATTCTTTTGTACAAAAATAATCAACATATGTGAAACATCAAAAAAAAGAAGTTGTGGCAGAAAATGGTTTTTTTTAAATTATTACACAACATCTTCAAATAAATTTTATTAAAGTCTTTTAAACCAATTTTATATATTTAAAACAAATTTCTTACAAAAAAAGATACAAATACTAATATAAATGTTTGTAATCGATGAGAACAAAGAGAAAACAAAAATAAAAGAAACAATAAAAACAATGTAAAAGGGAACATTGCATGGTCATATTTTTAAAGCTAATTAGAATAAGAATTTTACAATAACGGCTAATTTTAATGTTCACCACGAAAACAATTTTAACAAAAGACATAAAAAAACAATCTTGTTTAAAAACAATAATCTTAACGCCGCTGGAAATCTAAACAAAAATTCGCTTTTCCTTTTTAATTTATTTCTTTATTAAAAAATTTATAAAACATGTGAATCAAAAATATTCCTAATAACATTTAAAAGACAGTTATCAAAAAATAGATATGTTAGTTTTTTATAGAAAATTTAAAACAAATAGATGCATGTAAAGCCATAATAAATTATGTATAATAAATGAACTTATAAACCGACGATCAAAAATAGTACTTTATTGAGTAATTTCATATTTGCTTGTTGGGTTTCTATCGGGCAATGTTTTGCTCGTTAAAGCTGGAAGGGGAACTGTTGAAGTACTTGCGACATTTTGAATTCCAATCATATTGAACACTCTTCTTCTAATACGTTTATTTAATCCAAGATAAATAACGGATGGTAAACCTAAAAAAGGTTTTGTAGTCTACAGTAATCATTTCTTTTAACTAACCATGAATACACATCCAACCAAATTGTGAAAATTGCATAATCAATTTTGGAGTTGGAAAATGTTGTTCATAAACGTAAATTAAAGCGCAAGAAAAATTCATAAATGACATAAGAAAAACTTGAATAAAGATTGGCTTCTCTGAGAATGAAAATTGTTTTTGGCTTGAGAATTTCTTTTTACATAAGCTGATAACAAAAATGATGTAAAATATGGCCAAAGCGAAGGCAACCGCAACATTGTGAATCAAATGAAAGACATTTTTGTACTGTAATTATTAGCTTTAATTACATTTATTGAAATCAGAGACTTACTTCTCGTTCAGTTTGAGGATATCCCAAATGAGGGTTAACTATCCAAACACCATATAAAGCATTAAAAGTCAAGGTATCAGTGCAAAATGCCAAAATTACAGCATGCGCAATTGATAAAGCAACCCAGAGATGAGTTCTGCCTTGTGTGAAAATTGTTTTGCACAATGAAGGAAATGCCATACTTAAGCAACGATTGAGTGCTAAAATTACTGCCAAGTCACTTTCGGCAACCCAAACAGACAATGCCATCATGCCTCCAAAAATTTGAAAAGATGGAAATGAACAAAAAACTGCTCCCATAATTGCAAAAACGCCCGTTAAAACACCATTAATGGTTATTGCAACAATGTCAACGATAGCAATGTATGCCATCATTTTGTAGCAACTTTCCTTCTGGAACCCTGGTTGCCAAAGAATAGGGATAACGGGCATGTATAAAACCTATAATTATTATTATGATTTTTTCTTCAACATGCAATATTGGTTTAAAAAAATAAGCATACCTCAAATACCAAGGCTCCAACGATAAGAACAATTCCATAAAAAATGTCTTGTCGTTCATGTAATGGATGAATATTTATGTCATAGTATGAACAGTTGTAAAACTTCTTGTAACTTTCAGGATTAAATAAGTAATGATTCATGATGATTATCGAAAGTCCTGAAATTTGTGTTAAAATAAGTAAAGTTGAAGAAAAAATCTGGTCATCGTCATATTAAAAATTTCAAAAAACGTTTGGACTTGTGAGAGGAGGGCTTTTAAAGAATCAAAAAATTGGGTGACGCAAAAGTGATGTTCAGGAAATATCTTTCCACTTACAGAAACATTTTTGGCGGAATTCTCAAATTTTGGCATCAAAAAAAACGAATTGTTTTCTTATATCTCTAAACTAAAATATAAATAACCATAAATGTTCAAAAACCCTATGTCGAGAACTGACACATTTTGTTGTATATTATGCCATAAATTTATCCCTTTTGAATGTTTTAAAGATAAATTTTTGAAGTGTTACTAAAAATAACAATTTATGCAAAGGATTAAAACTTTGCTTTGAAAGTTCAAAAAACCTCATATTAGACATACGTATACGGTAACCACTTATCTTTGTTCAAAAGCTTAGAAACTAAAAATCTATTCAATTATATTTAAGACAGAAAACCGCCTTCCCCGACCACCTTCCTACTCAACGAATGAAACTTATTTTCCGATTCTTTAGTCTTAAGTATGGATGCACTCTTTGAATCCAAAGAACAATAGAACAATTTAAACAAAATCTAGAAATCTCTCTCTCTTCAAATTAATCCTAAAAATATTTCCAAGAAGACTGAAAAGCTACAAAAAAAACCGCGGAAAAGTTTTTGTTGCCAATTAGGTTGTTTTTCAGGTATTGTTTTTGTTTAATAAAAACAATGCTATAAAAAATAAAAGTACTTCGAAGGATAAAACAATACACTTAAAATTTTTAAGAATATTCAAAACAAAAACGACCAAAGTCGAAATTTTTAAATGTTTTGTACGCAAAAACAAATATGACATAAGAAATTCTTTTGTTTTTTGACATTTCAGGCTTCACAATATTTACTGAATAAGTGAACTTTTAGTTAATGACAAATATGATAAATTCCTATAAAATTAGGAAACAAAAAACTGTAGGAGTACATGATGCATTGGGATTTCATAGTGGTAAAATTTATTTTGGCTATCAATTGTTGCCAGTAAAAAATGAAATGTTGAGGAAAATAACTGAAAAGCTAGTAGTTTTACAAATTTTAATGTTTAAATACTATGCAATTTAAAAGGCAAAGTTGTTTAAAAATAGGTTTTTGGAAAAATTTGTACCAAAAAACATTTTTATTCTACTTTGACCGAGACAATTATATCTTATGTATATTTAAGTAAAAGTCACGAATTTTTATCCTTGTTTAACACCTATAATTCTTTTGTTTAAAGAAAAAGTTATGATAGAAAACGTGTTAATAATACATCCAAAAATGTTAATAAGAACTTTAATTTTTTCTTTTAAATGTCCGTACTGACTAATGTACAAAAATTTTTACAGTGTAAAGTGTTTTTTTGATTATTGAAAATTAACAGCACAAATACTGTAACGCGAAAGTGCAGAAGAAATCGTCGCCAAATTTGTATAGCTAATTTTTTAAAACAAAAACAATTTCTTTTATTCACTGAAAAGTAAAAAAAACAAATAATAATTATGATAAAAAGTTAGTTTGGTTAATGAAAAACTATTAAATATTAATTTATTCTTTTTATTCAAGAAATCGGAAATGAAAAAAGGAAACTTTTGCGCTAATAATACTATTGAGTCCAGAAACATTAAAAACAATTAAAAAGTTTTAAAATATTTTATTCTTAAGAATTATTACGTCAATTTAAAGCGTTGTGTGGGACACTGAAATAATTTTCTAAATGATGAAAATTCTGGCACCAAATATAAAAAGCCGGAAATTAATATTATCCATGATATATAGTCAAATATTGCTTTTTGACACTTTATGAAAGAATAATGAAACGATACTCCCCTGTCAAAAAGAACATTCCTTTTTATTTTTTTTATTATTGCTTTAAAAAAGACTTGGCTTCATTGAAATGCATTTATTAAACATTTTTTCATTTGCCAAAAATAATATTATTCTTTAATAAATTTTTTTTGAAAAGTGCAGATAAAAAACGACATCCTATTCATTGTTTCATTTTTAATACCCTATCGTATGCATCTTTTTTAAAATTTTCTTACGCAAAACATCTTTTGTATTTTTGCTCTCAAAAATTTTCATTGAATGTTTTGATAACCAAAAATGTAATAACAAAAAAGGATTACCAAACCCTTTGAATTGTATACTGTAATACCTTTCCCTTTTATCATTGTTTAACAAATAGAAAAGTACGGTAATTTAGGAATTATAAAAATATGTAAAATACATTGTTCAAAAATATGTGTAAAATTCTTATTTTTCAATTTATTATAGAAGAGAGAAAATTTTTATTAAAAAAGACTTTAATTGTGCATGTAAATGAAAAAATGTTAACTGAAATAAATTGCAACGAAGCAGTTTGGAAAATGCGCCCACATTATAATTATTTTTACTCTTAAAGTTTGCAAAAATGACTGAAATTGAGAACAAAACAAACAACAAAATTTCTGCTGGATTTTCAGATATGTAAATTATCCTAATCATAAAAATTTTTAAAATCTGTTTAATAATATTCTTTCATAATAGCAATAACTATTTATATTGTTTGTTTTGTAGTACATTTAATATAATTATGATTTAAAGAAAGTGTCAATGAATATTTTTTTATGATGATTCATCCAGAACAAAACTTTTGTTCCAAAATACGATCAATTTTTCGACGATATCTGTTTCAAAGATAAACATCAGAAAGATAAAATAAAAAAAGCTTAATTCTTCGAAATAAAAAACTTTTTCTCTCTCGAATAATGAATTCAACGAACAATGCGTGTTTTTCGACGACGTAAAATTTTGTCTTTTTGGATAAAGCTTAAATATATAAAAACTTCTAATAAATATTATAAAAATAATTAAGGGAAATTAATCGTGTGTGAAAAAATGCTAATAATACATGTGAATATTGTAAACTTTGTTTTCATGATTACTTTCTTGTAACAGATTCTAAAAATTTCTTATATAAAAAAGAAACAATTTTAATAACTTTCAGACAAAATTGACATTCAAGTTACTTTCTCTTAATTTTCAGAAAGTGTAAATTATTAAAATTTTTGCTGAGAATGTCTGCAGACAAGCCAGCATATCTTTTTTATCTTATTCTTGGAGAATCAATTTTTATTGAAATTTCTTTAGTTATTGTTGTAGCTGTCAATTTAAGAACTTTGTTTTGGATCAAAACTGATTTGATAAAGCGGAAAATTATGTTATCGCCAATATTGATCCTTCATATTGCCCTTTGGATATTTTTAGCTTTAATAACATTGATCAACAATTCCTATGTTATCATATTTTGGCATCCAACAAGTAAGTATCGTATTTCTGACAAATATCTGGTGGAATGACGAAAGAATTGAATAAATCCAAATAAATAACATGTGAGATTCGTGTGGGTAAAAACTTTAGTAATATTTTGTACCAAAATTACATACAAAATTCCTCATAATTTTTCTTCTTAAAATTTTGTTCATACAAATTACGTATAATAAAATAAGGCTTTTCTGAGATATGGGATACGTCAATATAAAATTACATCTAAAATCACAAAAAAAAGTTTTATTAGCCTAAGAATCTTAGGAAATATCTTTCTGTAATGGATGTCAGTAAAAAACGTCAATTATAATTATCTATTTTCATCGTATTATCTGTTTTAACGAAAATAAAATAACAAAATCTCTAGAACCACGAATTAATGATTTTTTTTTATTATTCAGAAATCGTGTATAGTCCACCATTCTTTTACATCAGTGGTCTTTCATATATTTCTTTAATGCCGTCACCAGCAATTTCATCATTCTTTTCAACAATAGAACGGTGTCTTATTTTCATCGTTCACAATCCATCAAAATTAAAAAAATATCAAAAAATTCTGACATATGCTAATATTTGCACTATTATTGCAGTAACTGCAAACATGCTTCAAGCATTTATTTCTTCAGCACCTGTGCCGTTTGAAGATACAACAAGTTTGTTTTCCATCTTTCTTTTGTCCAAGAAAAAACGAGTTTATTTTCAGCAAATCTTTCTCCAGGTGGCATGAGCCGTAATGATATTGGTGGAAATCGTTTGAATGCAACTCGAATCACAATCTCCATCATTAATCTTTTTGCTGCATGTATTCTCATTTATCTCATAAAAAAGTCAAAACTTCAAAATCAAACTTTAAAAGCGGTTGCAAATTTAGTTAAACATGTTTTACTCGTCCAAACATTCTTTGATCTTGGTGTTCATGGTCTTGCATTTGCATGCTCTTTGATTACAAACAGTTCAGCGTCAAATGTTTTTGGATCATATGCTCGCGTATTTACTGCAATGGATGGTCTTATTTGTTGCTTATTCTTCGCCAAATCAATTGGAAATCTTAGACAAAAGGGAATTGTCATGACAACAGTTACTTCATCTAACAAAACTGTGGTTCAAAATAGATAAACTTGAATTTCATTAAAATTATTTTTAAAAAATGTAAATATATTTTGATATGTTTAAAACTGAGTTCTCAAAATTTTATACTGCCGCGTTAACAGTGTTAGACACAACAATTTCATAATTTGAATATACAGTCGAACCCCGATTTTACGTCTTTCAAGGGAGAGTAAAAAAAGACATAAAATCGAGGTCGACATAAGATTGAGGTCCGATTAATATGGCCTCTTTGTTGAAGGGACCGCAGACAAAGGACGTAAAAATTTAAAAAGGGTCGTAAAAACGAGGTTCGACTGTACATTCACCTGTTCTTAAAAAATTTATACTTAATGGAAAAAGTGAGAACATTTCTTAAAAGAACATTTGCCTGCTGAGAAAAAACAAAAGTTCACATTTTATATATTATATGTTTTCTTATAATAACAATACAAACACAAGGAGGGAGGGAGCGAAAAAAGTGAAAGAGAGAGCTTTTCAAATGTTTGCTCTCAGCATCGGGACATATTAAATTTGCATAATATTAATTAGAACCTGAGAATATCCGCGGATATATCAAAGCCAGGAATTTTAAAACTGAAATCCACCATTTTCCTTTCGTTCAAAAAATTACCGTAATTTAAAAAAAAAAACAGTGCTCTTGGCAACATGTTCCTCAATGTTTATTCTTTTGAAAGTGACGCGTCGCGTCATCGATGTCGCGACAAAAAATAGTTTCAAATTCAACACTTTTTTCGATTAATTTTAGAACTTCAAAATTCAAGCATTTAACTTTACTTTGCATGTTTCTTTTGATTACCTCTTTTTTTACGGCAAAATACCAGAATGTCTGCAATCTTTTGTAGACTTATCTTCCATGATTTTGGTGCAGAATCAATAGATGAGTTTCGAAAAGTAAGCATTATTTATTACTACTATTTACAACATTAATAAAAACATTCTGTTTTAGTTAATTGCACATATTGGCTTTAAAACTCTTCATGAATTGATTACTCAGTCACCAGTTTCTTTGGATTCTGAATTATCTGAAAAGAATACTGAAGTAAAATTTTCCTTCCGATTGAATAATGGTCCAGGTGGACGGAAACTGGATAGGGTCACAAAGTATTATCAAATTTGTTTGGCTATCGCTGAATTAACTGGACAGTTTGAAGCTCTTCGAAAAAAATTCTTTCTTCATCATGGTTTACCTGATCATTCCACTATCACAATGACAATTTTATCCAAGAATATTTATCCACAGTTCTTCAAGTATGGTTTTCGCAGGGGCTCAACTTGGGGGAACCAAGATGTGACAAAGGTGCTTTATACATAGATTTTCGACAATGTGTGATCGTCAAACAATTACACATACCAGTACATGTCGGATTTCCATATCTTTTTATTTCCTCCCCAGCTGTGACCTGTTTTCTATATTATTACTACTGTTATCATTTTAGGCTTCAGAATGTTTTTTCTATGGAAAAATTAGCTTTTGGAAGCATTGTTGGTCGTCGCAATTTTAATCCAACCTTTGTATTTGATGAACCGAAGGATGAAAGAAATGAACACAAAGTTTTTGAACTTTTTTTGGATGAACAACGCAGTCTTAAAGATATTAACTCAAACATGCTTATATTCTTTGAACATGACAGTCAATTGCTTACTATTTGCTTCCCTGATGTGTGGAAAAATTGGATTCCTAAGAAAGATGATGATACCCGATCTCCAAATCGTGTTGTTGACATTCGTGTTGCATATTCTGGCATTCGACGAGTTGTTGTTGCAATATCTCCTGACACAGACGATGGATTTAAAGTCTCTTTTACTTTTCAACTTAATTATCCTCCAGTGATTCGAGTTTACGAAATGTCAGATGGGAAAGGAATGGATGCAACAAAGACTAAATTTAAATATCCAAAACGCTGTCTTACATGGAACGATGGTTATGACCTTCAAAATTCGATATCACATGGTTCTTGTTTAGTTGCAGATTGCCGAATGTCTGATGTATGTTTTTTATTGTTTGAAGAGATTAATTTTGAGGACGTAGAGTAAAAATCACGTGGATATTTACGCTTTTTTAATTGTTTTTTTCTTCAAGTTATCAAAACTTTGAGCGCCGTAGCACAAATGTTTTAGAAATTTAACAGTGTTGTTGCGCATATTCGTCATGTTTACCTACAATATCGCCGTAGGCATGACCAGTATGATGTGCATTTTTTTTCCCAGAGTATAGTTGCTCGCCTCCCGACAACCCTACCCCTGAGTGAAAGAAAATTGTATATTAAGTTATTATAGCACTGTTTTTAGGCTCGAACATTACTTGATTGCTTGGATCGTTTACGAAAATTCAGTCTATATGCTATTGAATTTCGAGTTCTTCATCGACATTATCCTAGGAATATCAAAAATTATTCAAGAAATTTTTTGATGTACCCAGATTATCTGCCGCCAAAGTATGCCAAACTGAAGGAACCAAAGTACTTCCCTCTTGTATATGCTGTTCAAGCTCTTATCACTCGAGGTGGTGAACTTTATGATTACATGTTCCGTCCTGAATACCGCAAGATTGTTGAATTTATGGATTTTGTTATTGATCATTTCGAGACCGATCTTTCTAATTCTGGTGCAAGTAAGTTTTTTTTCGAGTGAACCAAAATGTGTGCATAGTGAAAAATTTCAGGAATTACCAAAACTGTTACCACTTTAGAGAATATGTTGGTAAAAATCGATAAATCTAATGATATTTCGGAGCCATTGAAATTCTTTTTAAGACTTTATGAGGAACCTGAACAACGTATATTAGCTGAAATTACAGATGATTTGGCAAGAGAAGGGTATATGAGAGTTCGAAAGGTTTGTGGTGCCGCTTTTTATATACACGATTTATGTATGTTTTTTTTAAGATTGTCGTAACACCAACAAGAAAATTATTTTTGAATCCTGAATTAATTATGGGAAATCGATCCTTGCGAAAAAAAGGTGCTGATAATATGCTTCGGATAACTTTTCGTGATGATGATAATAAAAAAGTTTCTGCTCTTCCTTATTTTTTAATCAAAAAAACTGTTACTAAAACTTTGACGGATCCTTTGAATGTTGGATGTAAGTTTGCTTTTTTAATATGCTTCTTTATGTATTACTGTATTATAGTTCGTGATTTTTCTTATCTTTGTTCCTCGAATAGTCAACTTCGTGATCATGGATGTTACGTAAGATTCTTTTAGAACGAGTAGGTTTTGATCAATTGCATTATACTTATTTTTAGTTCTTGGCTGGGTCACCTGCAGAAGTTTCGGAATTTCGTGAATCTTGTGGTCGTTTTAAAATTGAAAGCATTTCTAAAGTATGTTTTTGTTGTTGTTTTTGAAATATTATAAATATACTTGCTTTTGCAGATGATGAGCCGAATGGGTCAATGCTTTACACAAGCTCGGCAACTTGGAATCGAAATTACGGTCTGAAAATTTTTCTTTTACTGATTTACTGCAATTAATTTATTTCTTTAAGCGTAATTCATATTCTGAAACTTTTGATATCATTGGTGGTTCTGATGGCAATGGTAAACCATATACATTTTCTGACGGATGTGGAAAGGTAATTTTTTAGTGATAAGCTCATTTTTAATTTTTTAAATTAATCAACATTTCTTTTTTTCGATGAGCGAAGAATTTTGTCGTAGATGTGTTGAAGATCTAAAACTTGGTAATTGCCGTCCATCATGCTTACAAATCCGCTTTCGTGGTTTTAAAGGTGTTATTACGGTGGACACTCATTTGGATAAAACAAAACAATGGGCAGAAGCGAATAAACGTCTTCCAAAATCCAAAGAATCTTTACAACATCTCTTGCCATGGTATGCTCAATCAATCTTGTTTCGTCCAAGTCAAAAAAAATTTAATGGTCCAAGAGAAAAGCATGTTGAAATTGTAAAAATTTCTTCTCCAATCCATGTTTCGTTGAATAAACCATTGATTAATATTCTTGATCAGGTAATACCAATATTTTACAATAATAGATCTAAGATTATATGTATTTTAGGTATCCGAAAAGCAGGGAGAACATGGTCATAAACGAATGTGTGATCGTATCCATGAATTATTGGAAAATCATGTTGAATCAACGATGTCAAGTCTTATCGAGGAAACAAATGCATTTTTAGTTCTAAACAATTTTCCGAAATATATTTTATATGATAATCTTCGGGATTTCAATGTCACAGAAGAACCATTCTTTCGTTCAATGCTTCGTTCCTCTGCTCTGGTTCAGCTTCATCGATTGGTTGATAAAATGAAAATTCGAATTCCATCGTCTCAAGGTCGAATGATGTTTGGTGTTATTGATGAAAGTGGGTATCTTCAGCACGGTCAAGTTTTTATTCAATACACTACAAATGCTTCACTGAAATATCCAACCCCTAATGCTCATAAAATTATTCATAAAGGTCGGGTGATGATTACAAAGAATCCGTCTGTTGTGGCTGGCGACGTTAGAATGCTCGAAGGTGTGTCATTCCGCAGTTTTTAATTTTTCTTATTGTTTTGTTCTTAGCTGTTGATATTCCATGTTTGCATGGTCTTGTTGATGTGGTAGTTTTTCCACAAAGTGGTCCACGACCACATCCAAATGAAATGGCTGGCTCGGATTTAGATGGCGATGAATATTCAGTATTTTTTGATTCAACCTTGTTTTTGGACCATAATGAACCGGCATTTGATTTTACTTCAACTACCTCAAATCGTCCAATGGGAATTAGTGAAAGAGAAAATTTGACCACTCAGATGATTGACTTCTTTACATTATATGTTTCTCAAGATTCAGTCGGTACAATCGCTAATGCACATTTAGCTAATTCTGATCTCTATGGCATTGATAGTGAAGTATGTTCTTTGTTCAAACTATAACTCTCGTTAATTAGAACTTATTTTTTTTAGCATTGTCACAATATTGCACTTAAGCATAATCAAGCTGTGTAGGTCTTTTGCATGCTATACAATCTTTACAGAATATTATATTTCAGTGATTTTCCGAAAAATGGACAAGTACCTGAAACTTTAACCAAATTTTGGAATGATAAATCGCCTCCTGAAAAAGTTGAACGCTTTCCGAATTTTATGGCCAAAAATCATGTTCCATCATATAAAAGTACTCGACTTCTTGGAAAACTTTATACCCGAGCAATGGAAATTCGAGAAATTATTAGAATCGAAGAAATCGTATCCACTGATGAAAAGATTAAACTCGATGAATCTGTTTTAATGCCTGATGATGGAGGATATGAAGATATTGCTAAATCTGCCTATGATGAATACCGTACTTTAATTGGGGTATATACTTTTGCTCACATAATTATTAGTGTTATAAAAAGTTTTTAGGATATTTGTGAAAGCTTTGGCATTCTCAATGAAGGACAATTATTTTCTGGATGTTTTATGGCATTTAAAAAGCGATTCACTGATAAGTCAATTGATGAAACAACTGCATCATCTACTAAAAGAATTGTTGAAGAACAAGTTGCTTCCATTTTTGCAAAATTTCGAACCAAGTTTTTTGATGAATTTGGTGGCATTGAAATGAATACTGAAATGGACATCACAAGATTTAATGGTATTCGAGAAACTTTTCGGCGAGCATGTTCTCATCCATCTGAAGAAATGCGAAAGAAAGCTTCTGCATATTATCGCGTTGCATATACTTCTGGAAAATTTCTTTCTTTCGGATGGCTCGTTTCTGATATTTTATCATTTAATCGTCAAAAATATCTTCTTCAACCTGCCAACTTCAAACCTATTTGCTGTCCTTTAACTGATTATTTATCCAATCATATTAATGAAACTTGCACATCAGATATTTATAAGGAAGAATTCGAACAATTTTGTAAATCTATTCAAAGATCTTTTGATACAAATGAATCGAATCAAATTGTTAGCATTTATGTTGCAAAAATGTGTCACAAATTTCTTGGTAAATAATTTTTTTTCGATTAAAATTCTTTTAAATATATTTTTAAATATTTTAGGGCTTGATAAATTACTTTTCTTTTGTCGAAAATGGATTGAACGACATGGAAATTGTTATGATAAAGAAAGTGGAAAAGGCTTTAAACCGAAATTAATGGATGCTGTAGTTGTTAAATTTGGTTTAGGAGATTTAAAGCCTGAACTTGGTGGTTGGCTTACAGTAAGATATTGTTGTGTTCAATTAAAAATTTTATATTATTGTATTTTATAGGCTGCTAGCATGGATACAGAAAATAATATAATGGAAAAGTTTGATCTTGAAAAAGGATTTGGTGGCCTTGGCAAAAAATTTTGGAGTTTAATTCGATATATGATGACTCGAAGCTTTGGATTTTCTGAAAAAATTGAATTGGAACCTGTAACAGAAATATATTTGAAATCGGATTTTTGTCTTAAACTTTACTTTGCTGCTGAGGAAACATTTTATCCAATTGCTGTAAATCGAAGATTTGAATGTTTACCTCAATTGTCTGATGATACAAAAGTCCTTTCAAATGTTACTGAAGGCAATACTTTTGTTCTTGAAGTACCACATTATGCTCAAGATTCTTTTCATTTATTTGAAAAACTTTCTACCAAATGTGGTTGCAATTATGTTGTTATGCGAAAGAAGCCTGTTCAAATTAGTTAGTTACTTTTTCGTTTTTTTAGTTTGTTTTTTAATTTCTTCGTTTTTAGATACAAAAAGTTCTCGCATTGCTTTGAAGCCTGTTGGAAAATTTAGTGCTATTAGAAAATTTCGAAGTTTATTGGAGGTTGTTCCAAACGCGAATGAATTAGACCTTCAAAAAAGATCCAATATGATTGCTGAAGAAGTCTATAAAAGACTCCAATTTTATGCTGAAGAAGGGAGAAATCTTGATGATGTTTTTGTTGCATAACTTTTAGAACTTTTTTGTATTATTTTTTCACTTTGTTCCTTTATATATGGCTTTTGTCTCTGTTGCATAAACTTTTTATAATATTTTTATGTCTCACAAATCGTTTTTGGTAAAGAAAACTTTATACAAAAGGGTTGGACATGCAAAAAGAATTTTTTTATCAACAACAATCAACAAGAATAAAAAAATTTTAATCATCGATGGTTATAATATCTCCGGGTTTAAAAGCAATTGACTTTTTTTGAGCTTCTGCTAATCGTTTTTGCATATATTCTTTCATGTCAAGTGTATCCAACTGGATTGTCCAGATCCCCAGTAAAATAACACTTTTTTTTGGTCCTTATTACATCTGTACGCTACAAGGCAGAGTATCAAAAATAGCAAAAATTCGAAAAAATGTCGATAATCGTACTTTTTTGATGCTTTTTTGATCTGACTCCTTCAGTTTTTCCGAGCCTCCTTGAGTAACGACTAACGACTTGCGGAAACACTTTCCCATGCAAAAATACACATTTTAAGACCGAAAAGGCCCAAAAAAGTTCCGGATGACTGGAATGACAAGGATGCTCAAAGTTGAAAAAAACTGGTTTTGTCGTGGAGGAAATCCACACTTACAATAATTTACATAAATATCATTTACATTCTCTTTGAATGTCTATAAAAACCCTTCTTATCTTTTATTTTTCGATTAGTTGAGTTCATATTTGCTTTTGTTTGGGCGGCTTACAGAGTGTCGAAATTTACTAACTTTAGTCGGTTGATGGGCAACTGAAGTAACATCGTTTGTTGGAATTCTTAACAATTTAAAAACGCCTCTTCTAATACGTTTATTTAATCCAAGATAAATAACGGATGGTAAACCTAAAAGGGTTTTGTAGTTTACAGTAATCATTTCTTTTAACTAACCATGAATACACATCCAACCAAATTGTGAAAATTGCATAATCAATTTTGGAGTTGGAAAATGTTGTTCATAAACGTAAATTAAAGCAGTACAAAAATTCATAAATGACATAAGAAAAACTTGAATAAAGATTGGCTTCTCTGAGAAAGAAAATTGTTTTTGGCTTGAGAATTTCTTCTTGCAAAGACTTAAAACAAAGATCAAATAAAAAATAGCAAGCGCGAATGCGATTCCAATATTGTGAATGTGGTGGGCAAGATTCTTGTACTGAAAGAAGAAATCTGAAGTGATTGTTGTGTTTTTAATGAAGCTTACTTCTTTTTCAGTTTGTGGATATCCCATATGTGGATTAACTAACCAAACTCCATATAAAGCATTAAATGTCATGGTATCGGTACAAAATGCTACAACAAAGGAATAAACAGCGGAAAATCCAATCCAAAGATAAATGCGTTTTCCGGTAAAAATTAAGTCACAAATTTTTCGATTTACCATTCCCAAACATCGATCAATTGCCAACAGCAGAGCTAAATCACATTCCATCAACCACGCAGCAAACGCGAAAGTTCCAGCACAAAGTTGAATATGAGGAAATGAGCAATATACTGATCCTGTTATAGCAAGAACCCCAGTTAAAGTGCCATTGAGAGAAATGGCAATCATATCAACCACGGCAACAATTCCCATAAGTTTGTAACAGCTTTCTTTTTGGAAGGAAGGTTTCCATAAAACTGGGATAATCGGTAAATATAGTAACTGAAAACAGGTGTATTCGTACGTTATGTTTACTAACAGTTTATTATTCTAAATTTCAATTGCTATGATTAAAACACTTACTTCAAAGATTATCGATCCAATAATTAGAATAACGCCGTAAAAAATGTCTTGCCGTTCTTGAATTGGATGTAAATTAATATCATAAAAAGAACAGTTGTAAAATTTATTAAAGGATTCTCGATTAAACAAATAATGATTCATTTTAAGTCTTTTTTGCCAAATGTAAAATTTTCAAAAATGCAACAAACGCCTTTAAAATAAGAAATATTTATTAACACAGTAATTTTAAAATAACAAAAAAAGTGTGGGAATATCGTTTTTTGTGTTTTTACACTGTTATTTAAAATAATTTGGTGTTTATTCTTTAAAACGGAAAATATTAAAAGTTTATTTTAGAAAAAATAATAATTAAAAACAATTTTTCAATGTTAAACAAAAATTTAAGCTTTTACAACAAATTCGCCTTTCTTTTAAAAAAGCCGTTTCAAAAATACAAAACTTAATAAAAGTAATTCTTTTTTTTGTCATCGAGGAGCAACAATTATTTCTAAATTTAGCAAAACAAGATTGTTACACAAATAATTGACTTCCTTTTTTTCTGCAGATTTTTCTAAATTTTACACCATTCTCTGTAATTTAAAGTCCATAGCTATTAAAAAAAGTGATACTAAGAAGAGCACAACCGGATATAATTACTTTTTTATAATAATTTTCTTCAATCAATGAGTGTTAATAAATTTCGATATTTTTTTTGTAAATTTAGCATTTTTTAAGTTTATCTGCCTACAACTTGCAAACAAATTGATTGAAGAGTAATTCATTAGTATTTTTTGTTTAAAAAAGGATACATGAAAAAGAAACCAGAATTGTTAAGAGGCGATTCTAAAAAAACAACAAGAAAAAACCGGACTTGTGATCGAAACTGAAAAAATGCTTTAATTTCGATAAAATCCTTTCATCTTTTCTTGAAAAAAATCTGGGTGAATTGATGCAGTAAAAAAGGAGTCGAGCCTTGGAAAGAGAGACTTTCGATTTCTTTGGAGAAAGATATTTTTTTGATTGAAAAGACATCAGGTTTCACGTTGTTTCAAAAAATAGTTTAACGCCAACGCGTTGTCTTCATTTTTTGCGTATGTTCAATAATTAAGTTTATGATATTATTTTTTTTGTTCGTATAAATTTAAAGTTAATTTTTGTTATTTTTTGTGAACTTATTAACTCAATTAAATGATGAGCTTTTATTTAGATATTTATATAAATTCTTATAAAAAATAAGATTTTGAAAAGCAGCTTTTTATTTCAATCATTTTATGGAGTTTAATTAAGTCAAAAAGATAGGAATTAATATTATTATTTAAAAATATAAAGATTAAGGGATACATGATTATTGTTTTTTGAGTTAAACTTTTTTTATGTAATGGCTAGAAATCGTCGGTGAAGTAAGTAATTGACAGGATAAAATAATATCCAAAATAGTTTTTCACACAAAGAAAATGGAATTTATGTAGCAAAAATTGTGTAAGAATATTGTTTTCTGTTTTTTGAATATTTATTTTATTTTCATTCCATGCCCATTGAACGAAGTTCTTCCAAAAGATATAATTAATTTGTTATTGGATTAAAAATTTAGATTATACATGATTAACTCGTTAAGCAAATTACATATGAAGTGTAACAAAGTTGTACACTGCAACACCAAAGAAAGCAAACCGAAGCATGAATTAATTATTGGGGTTCAAGTTGATTATGATGATATGCGTTTTGATTTCAATGTTTTATGGTTGGTTAAATAACTTAATTAGGTTACTGTAATGCTCTTTTAATTAAGGTTATTAGGATTTTGTACTGTAATTTCATTATTTCTTATGACGGTTGCGTTATTACTTTTTGATCAACAAGAAACAAATTATTTTATGTTCAATAATACGGGTGCTAAAGAATTTTGGCTTCATTATGGTGTAAAAAGTGTATTCTGTATTGTAAGTTTATTTATGCCCGGTTGAAGTTATAAAATTATTACTGCAGGAAACATTTCCATATACTCCTAGAATGTGGCCATCATTTATGCGACAAGTTGAACATCAATATACTGTAAATATGTGTTATAGAGCTGCAGTATTAATTCCAATGCCCTTCAGGATATATATTGCTTTTATTATGTGGTAAATATTTCAACTTATTTTAGCAAATACCGTTATTGAAAAAATATATGCTGTAATTTTTTAGAAATTTTAATTGTAAATTTTCAGTACTTTATTATTGAAAAGCAGATGGAATAATGCATTATTATGGAAAGGTTTTTGCCTTGGAAATAATATTATAAGTTGTACTGCAGTCATTGAAATATTATCACAAGCAATATTTTCTGTTAATACCCTCCGATTTGATAATCCTTGTATGTCACTGTCAAAACTGGAAATTTAGGTTTTCCAATAATAATCATTTTGTAGACTTATATCAATATGGATTCACAGCATTTGTGATATCATCAACAATTTATATGTGGTTGAGAACTCTTTTTAACTTACAAATTTTTAAAGATAAAAGAACGGTAAGTTTTTACCAAAAAAGAATTAAATTGTAAAGTCTTTCCGTAAAATGCTATGAAATTTAAATCATTTGTTTTAGAGCACACTTAAAAGCTTTGTTGATTTCGGTATTTACACTTTCAATATTTTAGGATTGTGATACTTTGTCACTTTTAATTAAAACTATTTGTGCCGCCATTTATACCACAAATATATCAGATTTTTACCATTATCATTTAAAATTCATTCTTGAGCCAACTTGTCATCCATACGGTTTGCATTTTTTATTGACTTTTTAATAGCATCATGTAAACACACTTTTAGTTCGCAAAGAAGATGCCTTTCAAGAATACTTTATCATTTTATCATATCTTTTCTTTCATTTAACAATTTTAATTGATGTTCGAAATGTTCGATTAGTATGTTATCCAACTTCATCATCTCATAAACGGGAACTTATTCTGGCAAAAAGTTTAATCATTGAACAAAATACTTCAATGAACGAGAATCCCATTGTTAAAGATAAGGAAGAAATGGAAGAAAAGCGTCACAAAGCTTAAGAAAGGTTATTGAAGAAACTTTTTGAATTTTTACACATTCATTGAAAATTAGTTATAATATTTACCTTAATTTAAAATAAAATAATTTTAAAAAAATAATGTTTTTGGTAATTACATATGTTGTGTCTGATCTGAAAAACCGGCAGTTCTTGAGATTGAACGTCCAAGCCGAAGAATCGCTATAGTAAGTTCTTCAAATTGGACATAACACATAACAATAGCCAAATAAATTATAGAAACCACACACATGCTGTATTATCATAATTTTCAACAAAAAAAGTGATACAGGTCCAAAAAAAGAAAAAGAAATTACTTATTACAAGTAAAACAAAATGAAACAAAAAAAATAACTTGAAGAAAATCTCCCATAAAATGTCATTCTTTTCTTTATTTTGAACATGATAACATTATGAAAGGTTTGATTCAATCACATTATATGATTCATGTGTAAGTTTACGTTTTCCGTGTTATTTGTTCTCTGCTTTAAATCTGCCGTGGCCATGGGTGAAAAGAAAGTAACTCTTGTTTTTTCGGACAACAAGTAGTCAATTGCATCCACTTTTTATACCTTGTGAATTTGCATAACCGATGTGCTAAACAAATGAATGAAATTTTCCTCACTGACAATGTTATTTATTTCTTCACTGATATTTTGAACGAACGCTCGTGATTGCTACGATGATTTCTTCTACTGAATATGATTACTGTTACAAATGTTTTATTCAAATTATTTCAACTACTTCAATAATTTTTCATTTGACTTTTATCATTATTTCTTTAGTCGCTTGCAGCAAGAAGGTCGGTTTATTTTTTGGGGGATGTTTTTATTAATGACATTTCATTAGTAATGTATCACGAAATTATGTTTTGATGAAGGGATTTACAACATTTTTTTAAACTATCTCTAAATAATAATGTATTTCAGGATTCATCAAGGCGTGGAACTTATCCTCAACAAGCTCCTGTGATAGTTCAACAGCAACCCCAACCACAACCAATAAATATCCAAGTTCAACCACCACAACCTGCTCCTTCTCCTTCACCTGCACCTGTTCAATCAACTGACACTCCAATCGCGCAAACACCTCTTCCAGAAGCAAATACTCAAAACTCATCATCAAAAGTAGAAGGCTCAGAACCAAAAGTCGAATTTCCTGAAAGTCCTGCTCAACCCCAGCAACAACAAGGTCAAACCCCGCTTCAACAACAGCCGTCAAATCCAGATATGCAACCTCAGTTAAATGTCAATATTCAAGCTGGTACTCCACCACCTCAACCACAGTATCAATATCAATATCAGCAACAACAATATCAGTATCAACAACAACAATATCAATATCAACAACAGCCACAACAAGTAGTTCAATATCAATATACTCCCGTTCAAGCTGTTCCTGTTGCACCACCACCGCCGCCACCTCCAGTTGTTGTTGTCAATCCTCGACCATATCCTCCACCACCACCTCCAGTTGTTGTTGTAAATCCAAGACCATATTATGCACCTCGGCCGGTTGTTGTTTGCAATCCTCGTCCAGTATGTCATGATCGTCCTGTTGTTGTATGTAATCCGAGACCAGCATATCCTTCACGTCCAGTTGTTGTCGTCAATCCACGAGGTGAGTTTTTTTATGATTTCTTAATAAAATATTTAAAATGTTAGGTTTACTATTGTTATATTTTATATTTTAGGACCAGGATGTTATCGACGATGATGGTCTTCAACTAACTGATTTCACTGATTAGAGCTTTATTAACAATATTTTTATATGTACATGTATGTATTTAACTGATAATAAAATAAAGAACTGATTAATTAATTTGCAAATTGTTTAACCATAATACGGGGATCTGCGATATCCATAATTCCATCGAGGATAATAGGGACGACGGAAATGCTGTTGAGGGCGCCATGATCGACGATATTGTCTGTAATATCCACGTTGAGCTTCAACGAGAACCATAAAAGTAAAGATATAAATAAGAAGGATTACAAAAATCTTAAAGGATAAAGTCGAAATCATTTCACATTTAATGGAAACTTCATTTTCTTCATCACGGTATTTATACGTGTATTTTTTTTCTCATCAAAGGGTTACACTGAATAACTTAGATAACAATTTAAAAAATCCAGTTCTGTTTGTTTTTCACGAAATTCTTCGTAACAAAAAATGCGTTAAAAGCATCAAATTTATATCTTCACTCATCACAGTTTGATTATACATATAATGATGGATATCCATGCCTTCAAGGCATTATGACTCATTATTTATGATGCAGATGAATGAAATTGTTTTCTCCTTTTTAATATGTCTTCGCATGAATTGTTGAGTCTCAAAAGACTATCATCAAAACAATTTTGACCTTTGATTTTAAATAACGAAATTCTTAGTACTTTTAAATTGTTAAAACGAATAATTAAGCATAAAAAATCATACTCGAAAGCATAAACACTTGCCCAGAAATTACGTTATTATTTTTTCAGAAGCCTGTAATTTTTTGGTCAGCTTCTGAAAGACACTTTAGATCATTTTGAAATAAAGAGTTATTTCACAGAAGCGTGCACTACTGTTATGTTAATATCTACAATTTTATTAGCACCTGATAAGAGCATTATGTTTATTATTATAAAAATTGAATTAACGCCATCGAAATTCGAGAATACAGAATTTAAAACACGAAGTAGATTTTTTAAACATAACACATTTGATACTGCTTTTAAAAATTGGAATAATGCATTAACTGTTCCATTTTTGACAAAAATAGCATCTTTTTTGCAAATATTTTAGAAGTTATGAAATATCTATTTTTACTATAGACTTAAAATGTATAAATTAATTTCAGCAATATTATAATTTAGTCATCTTTATTTAAGTCAAGCAGGATTAATTTTTCTTTTTTCTTTTGTGTGTCAAAAACAGGTAGATGCTTTACTGTACTGTTACAGAATTGTATTTCGATTCCAATGTTTTACTTCCTTTCAGAAATCTCACGACCATGAGAAATTTGGGGTTTGTTTACGTCGGAAATGGGGTTAATTATACGAAATAAAAATTCAAAGTATAAATGTTAATTAAAAAATTTTCCCATCAAATTTTGCCATAAAAGTCTGCTGAAATTCATTGAAAATATATGTTTATCTCTTTGTTCATTGGTATATTCGCCTTCTAGATTTTTTAAAATTTTTTATTACTGTATCGAATTCAAATACTTAAAAAAGTCACATCATACATCACCTGTTTTGAATACCCCTTTAATGAGATTTGCTTTTAGGTTAAAAATTTAGTTAGAGCTTTTTCTATATTGAATTAACACTTTTGTGACACTTTTGAAAATTTTATGACCAAGAAATTTGTGATGTTTTTTGAAAGCTAAATTTTTTTAGGATTGCTTTCATCCATTTCATTTTTGCTCTGCTCTAACAACACTGCGGTACATTCTTTTATCTGGAATCAAAGGAAAATGATTGTTTATGCATTTACTGTTTTAACGGTACTTGGAATTGTTTCAACCATATTGAACAGCTTTTTACTTGTGGTTTTTGTTAAGGTAAGCTAGGAATTTTAACAACAAATAAATTTAGACGTTATTTCGGGCAAGATTCTTAGCTTTACAGTGTTCCGAGTTTCTATAATTCTGAAATTTTCAGGGATTTGCAAATTTAAAAAAGCTGCCATACATCATTTTTTGTTGGCAAATTTTAATATGTAACCTTACTGGCTTGTTTGTCAAATTTGCATATGTCATACCTAATTCTGCATGGGACCATGACAAAGTTTGTTTTTTGAGAATCCAACTTTGAAATAAGTTTTTAACTTTCAGTCACGTTGGACAGAACCATATGTTGCGGTGATGGCATTGATTGAAACATTGGTGTACCATGGGGAATTGATCTTTATTCTTGCATTAGCTTTGCATCGGCTATTTATCTTTTTCTGTCTCAGTATTGCTTCGGACATAAAATTTTGCATCGCAAAAGTCTTCGTTTGTTGGATTCTTGTCTTTCTTTTTGTTGGGGGATCAGTTTTATTCGACTGCTTTGATACTTCAATTTCACCAAATTTAATCGAAAATGGTGTTTTTGATGGTATGCTTAGTTCTAAAAATTTCTCAATTTTTTAAATGTTGCCATTTTCAGAAGTTAAATTTTATTCCGTTTGTGACACAAGCACTTTGCCAAAACAAATGTTTGTAATTGTAAGTATTTTTTCAACAACAAAATGTTGGTCTTTAAAGACCAGAATTGTATACTTAAAAATATACAATGGTGGTTAAATTTTTGCTAAAAATGAAGTTTTTTGAAGCCTACATAAAGGTCATGCGATAAAAACGTAATCAGATTTGTGACATTAACAATTTGTTTACATTATTAAAATCTTACGGTAGATTGCTTAACGAAAAAAGGCATTCAATTTAAGAAGCATTGAAATGTGCAAAGTTTTTTCTGTAACAAAGGTCATAAAAAACTTGCGACAAAATGCCGATACAAAAAATGCAACAAGTGCATTTGCAAGTGTACTAAAAATGGCTATACTAAATACCAAACATTTTACATCATTTGTTTTAGCTTATTGCAATAATAAATGATTATTTACCTGTTTTTACTCTTGTGCTTTATGCCATGATCGTAATAAAAATTCGTTACAATCAATATAGAAACTCTCCAAATATGAGCGTGTCAACTGGCCGACGAAAGCAGCAACAAGATTTGATTATTTTCTTACAAGTAACCATTATAATTTATGAACAAAATATCTTAATGATTTTATTTAGGCTTTTGTAACTTATGGTTGTTTCTTCTTCAAATTTCGAATTTTGAATATGATTGGGTATACAGATGCATCGCATGGAGTTTTACTCAAATGTTTAATCTATGTTTCAATTTATGTTCGGGACACAACTCAAGCTGTTTTTATGTTATCCTTTAATCAGAATGTTAAAAATATTGCAAAAAGTATTATTTATCAAAGAGAATTTAGCAGTAGCAGTAATATTGTTGTTCCGACTTCTCGAATCGTATCAAAAATTGATCGAGAAGTTTCAAAGAATTAAATTACTTAGTTTTATTTTTTTGACTGATTTCTTTTATTGTTCGAAATTATTTAATTAATGCTTTAAACTTTAAAGTATGATGATTAAAATAAAAACAATGAATAACTCAATCCAAGCAGAATTTAGTTTTCGTTTTGTCTTTTTGTAATGTTCTCATATAAAATTTAACTAAAATGCCCATTTTTAAGATGACTTTAAAAAATGACAAATCAAAAATCATAAAACTATATTTGTTTTTATTTGCTACATGGTGGATAATTTGTTGTTTACTGTTTTTTAAAATTATACATTAATTTTATTACTTTTTTTCGATGGTGATAAATAAAAAACTAAAAAAGATAAAAATAAGATTTCTTAAAGATTACAATTTTTGTGCAAAAAAAGACTGACAAAAACTCCTCCGAAAAAGTTTGATTTTATTATTCAATTACTTTTTTTCTAAATGAAATAAACCAACTGTTGAAATAAATACAACCATCGAACTATGAAAAAATAAAGTAAAATAAAATTATTTTTTCTCGCAAACAACCTCATTAAACAAAGGTTATTAGATTTCATCTTTTGTCCCAAGTTGAAAGTTACTTTGGCATTAAGGTTTTTAGTTATTTTTAACAGCAAAAAGTGTACCCATGCAGACGGGTTTTTTTCAAATAAAATAAAAGTTATTTTTTACTTTAGTATTTTTGCAAAGATGATGGTCTATGTGGTGATAATTTTGGCATTGCTTGGAGTTATTTCAGCAATTTTAAACATTTTTCTATTAATTTGTTTCATAAAAGTAAGTTTTTTAAAAAACGTTTCACAGCTTGAAATGAAGACATCTCTTTGATGTTATTATGACTTCGGAGTCGATCAAAAATGCCTTGCCTAAAACTGATGACAAAATATTTTCATTCTGGCAAACGACTCTTTATCGAAAGCAACTTAATCGAACCTCAATAAAAAAGGATTTGTTACTAATAATAAAAATTTCAGGGATTTTCAACATTAAAAAAGCATCCATATTTTTTGTTTTGTTCACAAATTTTAGCCTGTAATTTAGCTGGTTTGATCGTCAAGTTTGCCTATGTCATTCCAAATGCAGCCTGCCCAAGAGGAGAAGTATCACATAAAACTTTTAAAAAATCCTAGATAATTCACTTTATTTTTTTTAGTTTCATAATCAAGTATCGGAACAGTATATCACGATAATGGCATTACTTGAAACATTAGTTTATCATGGAGAACTTTTCTTTATCCTTGCTTTGGCAGCTCATCGATTATTTGTTTTCTTTTCATTCAAACACGCTTTAAACTATGAATTTTGCTTCTTTCAAGTTTTCTTTTCATGGTGTTGTGTTATACTGTATTGCATTGCTGAATGCGTATTCGAGTGTTTTGATACTTCAATTTCGCCAAACTCAATTGACAACAACGGCTTTTGGGATGGTAAGTTAAATAAATCGTCGTATTTTAAAAAAAAGTTGTGGCATTTTTTGAATTAAAGCAAAATTAAATTTTCACGAAAGAATTATTTTTGCCTTTTAAAATTTTATAGTTTTTTGTACTTTAAATCTAAAAATACTTTTTATGTTTGGTTACCTTTTTTATGTGTGATTTTCTTTCATCTTTATAAAAGCACCATAAGGGAATTTATTACTAATTCGTTACTCTTTGGCCGATTTAACATTATTAACCCCAAATAAAACCACACAGCATGCAAAATTCTTTTTTTACTTATTGTAATCGTAATTGTATTTTTAACGTAGCACAACAGCGAGCATTGCTTACGTCATCACAAAAATATAAAACATTTTATACAATAATTTTTAAACAGATTTAATAAAAACTACGTCATTTTTCAGGTGTACAATTTTATTCAAACTGTGACACAAGTACCGTACCAAAACAGATGTTTAAAATTGTAAAATTTTACCAAATCCCTTTTCAATTTTTTATAATTTAAATTTTGTTTCAGTTAATTGCCGTTTGCAATGATTATCTTCCATTTA
Organism: Panagrolaimus sp. LJ2414; assembly: GCA_024447195.1. Lineage (NCBI taxonomy): Eukaryota > Metazoa > Nematoda > Chromadorea > Rhabditida > Panagrolaimidae > Panagrolaimus > Panagrolaimus sp. LJ2414. The sequence continues at coordinate 119,689 of JAMRXY010000303.1, read as the reverse complement.
TGACACTTTTCTTCTACGCTTTGATAATTATTAAACTTCGAATTGATTTTAGCACTTGTTTTAAAAGTGGTAAAGTAACTCCGATATTACCTTCATCCAAGAAGCGGTTTTGGCAAGATGCTATTATTTTCTTACAGGTTTTTTTTATTGTTTTTCTTCTCCCATTTTACTTTTTCTCTTTTAGGCAATTACGACATGCGCATGTTTTTCATTCAAATTCCGAGTTTTAAACACTATAAAATACGATGAACCTGACACATCGACTTTAATCCTGAAATGTTTAATCTATGTTTCGATTTATGTCCGGGATACAACTCAAGCTGTTTTTATGTTATTTTTTAATCAATGCGTTAAAAATGTAGCTCTGGAAATTCTCTGCTCAAAAAGACGGGAAAACAAAGTTGTTGTCCTTCAATGAAAATTAATAATCGAAAATTTTTTAAAGAAATATTTTTTGCAGTTTGGTTTTGTTCATTCATGATGTCATTATTTCGAAAAAAAACTTTCATAACACAACCCTTCTTCTTTGCTCCCATTTAAATTACACTTCTTTCGGTAAATCCTTGCTAATTTATGGCGGTATTATCTCTGAGTAAATCCTTATCAGTAATTAGTAAAAATCTATCTTAGTACATTTTTGACACCTTTTGTTTTGATTGCTTTTTTGTGTTTTTTGTTTTGTTAAAAGAGCATCCTGCGAGATAATAAGAAATTTGTAGAAAAAAAAGTGTATAATACAGGAACTTATTTAAATAAAAAAGCGGCAAAAGACCTTTGATATGTATTTGGGGTTACGAAAAACAAAACCAAACTAATTTGTTCAAAAAAGCTGTTAGGTGAAAAAAAATGCGTAAGTGCCACAACAATTTGGTTTTGACCATCTATCATAAATGCAAATGACAGACATACAAAGAATGATCTAAAAATCAGAAAAAAAGGATGAAGAAAGGAAAGAAGCAATAACCAAAAAAATAACCCAAAGCAGCAAAAAATCAGACATTTGTGGTTCAAAGATGCTATAAAAGAAAAGTGTTTTTGTAATGACACTTTTTTTATTTTTGCGCGATTATGCATTTTAATGGCAGGGCTGGTTCCCACATTTTATGGACGTTGGATGCAACCAGCTAACAATGAATGAATGTGTTGATTCATTTTTTCCTTTCCCATTGTTATTGATTTGATTTTTATTAACCGTGTTTCTTCTTGTTTTTAAAATTTACAAATTGATTTTTCAGAAAATTAAATGCCGGAATCCAAGTATTCAATTTTCACTTTTGAAAAACCATACTCTCAAATTGATGGTTTATATACATCTTTTCCAGCTCCGATTCTTCGGTACATTTTAAAGAAAGCTTCTGCCGATCAATGGAAGAAGCTTCAACAAACTTGTAAACTGTTTTTTTCTCGAAATCCATACATCATTATTGATGTCTTTAATGTTGCTGATAATCGTTGTCAATTTGCAAAACATGTTAGTGTTTAGTAAAACAATTTGTTTAATAATTAACTTAATTTTTTAGCATTTTAATTTTGCCACCAATTACATGCTTCATTTTGATAAAATGAAGCATGATCGGCTTTCAAATATTTGGTTATCCAATACAATGATATTTCAATCAGACTTTATTCAACTCACTCCTATTCTTCCAAAAATTTCTCAATGTCATGTCAAAGATTTGCGTCTTTTAAGAAGTACAATCTCAGAAATGGATCTCAAATTGTTAACAAAATGGGGAAAAACTGAACGATTTATTTTAATAAAAGTTTTGGTAATGAATGCTGAAAATGTCCAGCTTCCCCTTGAAGATGTTGTTCAATATGCTCCGTATGCTAATGATATTTTGTAAGACTGTTTTTTTTAAAGCTTTTATTCATATTTATTTTTACAGGATTGATTCAAGTATTTCTACTCCTGAAACCTCTCAAAAACTTGCTAAAATCCAAAGAACTCGAAAATTCAAAAGATTCCGTGCTTTAAATGTTAATGGTGAATTGGATCATGTATTGATTTATGAATTTATTAAGGTTTGGTTTTGATTGATTTTTGTTTCACAAACATCTGTTTGATGTATCAGTTGTGCATTCAAAGTAATATATTATGAATCATTTTCAGAAAAATGCTGGAATTAATTCACATTTGTCAATTGAATTTTTTGCAGATGATGAAATGACCAATATTTTCAACATTCTTTTGAAACATCAATTAAGTTCATTGAATTGGGAAAGTGTTTTGGAACCAGTAAAACCTTCGTTAACCGGATACAATCCTGCAAAAGTTTATCAAAATTTTGGAGAAGTTTGGAATCAATTACAAGTTCATGTGCTGGAAAATTTTCAAAGAAGTGTTAAACATGGAGTTTCTTGTGAGTGCTGGACTTCGGAGAAGTGTTCGTCCAATCTTTACAAATCCGATTTACAACATGCTGAAGGAAAAGCAAGAGATCAGTTTCCATTTGCCATTTATCGATCAAGAAAAGAAAGAATCTGGTATTTCTTTGTCAAAAAAAGTCGACCAATTCGAAAAATGTTTCATCGTTTACTTTCATAAACTGTAAAAATTGTTTTTAAGATAATATATGTACGTTTTACTTTTTTCAGAAATATTATATATGCATTTTTATACTCAACTAATTAATCATTTTTTGTAATATATTTTTATGATTTTATTGTTTACAATTATTATACTAGGGATAATATATATGTGATGAATCTAGCCAATACGGTACCGTAAAAGGTCTAAACCGAAACTATTAAAATTTATTAATCACATTTTTTCAATTTTTCATCTATCTGCACTTTTGCAGAAATAAAGACAGAAGACAAAAAGTGTTAAAGTTTAAAAAATTGTAATAAAAATAAGTTTTTTGTTTTTACTTGTATTTTTGCATAATGAAATGAAGATGCGTGTATTGAAAAATCAATTATAGATGAAACATGACATAATTTATTAACGTGATATTTTCCAGCACAAAAAATTTATAAATCTTAAATATTCAATGGATGACAAATATGATCAAATGCTAGCAAAAAGTATTCCTTATTTTCACAAATTTTTCCAGCATTAAAATAATCTCGTTTCTGACATTCAATACAATAAAATGTTTGGAGGTTATTGTCATATGCAAATTTGTAGCATAAATTTTTATCTTTCGGATGCATAGTTGTGATTGTTTTATTTGAATTTGAAGCGATTCTTATTTCAAAATTTGAGGAATGCACAATTCTGCCCATTTGAAGAAAATCAAGCTGTTTACATATATGTTCTGTATTGCTGAGTTTAACATATTGCTCTCCATTTTCATCATTGCATATTTTTGCTCCAACCCGTTTTCCTAAACTTTTACATGAGCCGCAATCTAATCCACTACTTTTTCGATAAGCATATCCAAAATTATGATTATTTGAATCAAAAATAACAATTCGAGAATTTGCTTCTCGCTTTGTATTGTGAAATATTTCAAATTCGGGTTTCAGTACACATTTTTGCTTCACAAAATCATTTGAATTAAAAATTTTAGCTACGCATACATGTTCTTCAGAATTAAATTGCAGATATTTGGTTGTTTGATCTGTCACAATTTTGGCCGTTAAACGTTTTGACGGCTTACATCTATCACAAACAAATATATTTTCCTGATTGAAAGTATATTCGTAACATAAAGTTTGATCTTCAGAAGTAAAAACAATTAATTTTGGGTGTTTTGCCCAGTTTCGGCCTTCCAAAAGTTTAAAATTGGTAAATCTTGTTGCTTCTTTTTTTATTTTGTCATTTTTTGACGGGTCCCGTTCTTTCGGCTTACAAATATGATTGTTTCGTCCCATTACCACATATTTTTCGTTGCCGTTTTTTTCAAAAACTATTCTTGCAGATGTATAACCACCCATTTTTTCACATTCATTGCAAAGATAAAGTTGATTCGCTTTTCGGCGACGAAATTCATAATACAAATTTGGCTCATTCAAAGCAGGAATAATTAATTTTTTACCCCCAAATTTTCCAGCTGCTTCTTGAAAATTGGTAATTTTATTTGATGGAATTCTTTCTTTAACATATTTTAAATTTTTGGCTTCATATTTTTTGGGATTGAATTTCACTGCTTTACAAGCGTGTTTCTTATCTTTGCCTTGTTGGATAAAATATTCGCCATCATCCTGCTGACACAGCTTTACAGTAAATTGATGTTTTTTCCGTCGACATTGGTAGCAACAATATACAGATGCATTTGTAATATTTTTTAGAAATGTTAATTCATAGCACATTGATTTATCACTTTCTTTGAGCATAATAACTCTTTTTGTTCCTTCTTTTTTCAGTGAAGGAAAAACTTTGAACATTGATGAATCAATTATATCAACTTTTTGCTCATTATTTTTTTTGATATTCTTTTTTTGAATATCGTCAAATATCTGCGGCTTACAAATATGATCATTTGATCCAAGTTGCAAATAATTATTTCCATCTCGATCTTGACAAATCTTTGCTGTTACGCAATGATTTTTACCACATTTAACACATCGATATGCCTTCGTTTCATATCTGTATTCATAACCAGAACTTTTATCTGTAGAATCAAAAATAAACAATCTTTTTAATTCTTTTCCATCTTTGGTTATGGTGTATGTTGTGAAGTTTTGTTTTAACACAATATATTTGCATGTTGTAACATTGTATGAAAGTAATTCACAAACATGATCTTCTGAATGAAGTTCAAGATATTCATCTGGAGTATTTTCATAAAAGAGTTTTGCTCTTGTTGATTTCCTGCCTTTAATTGTGCATTTCATGCAATCAAAATTTCCATTTTTGCTGACGGAATATTCATATCCCAATTCTTTATTTGTTGGATCAAAAATAAATATTCGTTTTCTTTCGATTCCATTAATAACCCGACAGAATATTTTATAATCCGGTTTAAAAATAATTTTACGTTCATTCTCAGGCTTGTATAATTTTTGTTGGCACAAATGTGGAGTTATTTTAATAAAATCTTTCCCGCTTTTGTTCTTCATTATTTTAGCAATTGAGATTTTCGCTTTATTTTTTTGATTTCGACGACATGAACAGCATTCATATTTGTTTTTGTTTGATGAATTTAAAACATAATCATGGCAATATTTTTGTTGATCACTATTAAATATAAATAACTTCTGTTTGATGGTATCACTGATTTTAAAATTAATAATTTTAAAATGATAATATTTTGTTTTTTCATTTTGAGTCTTACTGTTTTTACGTTTAAGTTTACATTTTCTTTTTCTGATTGATCTATAATAATAAAAATAATGTTATGCTGAAACAAGTAATACTTACCGTGATTCAGTTTCAACTGAATTAACATATTCACCTTCGCTTTCTTCTTCAATTTTGATATTATGCTTAAGTTCGTGATATTCACCACCTTTTTGATCAGACATGACGAACCAAAATTCAAGTCACTTAATTTTTTGTTTGTTGCGTTAAAATAAATAAGACAACGATGAAATCCTAAAAAAAAGCAAAATTAATGCATGATTTAAATTCTGATTAAGTTCTTAAAAGAAGTACTCAAATGTTCGGTTTTAAAAGACAGATAAAATCATTTTCTTTCCAAGTCATTGACCAGCATTAATGCTGCAATGATTTTTTCTTTGCTTTTTAGCATTGTGTTGTTACAATTGATTTATTGTTCCATAAATTGCGCGCCTTTTCTTTCTGGACATTTTCTTTCTTTCATTCATTCACTCATCTTAAAAATGTTTCTGCTGTTGTAATGATTTTGGCAATTGACCAAAAATATTGAAAAGAGACGAGACAGTTGTTCGAATTTTGTAGTGGAAAGATTACTATAATTCTAATTTATTCAATAAGCATCATCACAAAGTCTACATTTTTTTTATTACACCAACTAAGTTAATGCATTTTGCCTAATCATGTTGGTATTTAAAGGCAATAAATTACTTTAAAAGGCACTTTCTCGAAAATCATATTTAACACATCAATTTGATATCTAAATTGCAATTATTACACATTTTGAAGTTAATTCTGCAGATTCATTTTTAATTTGAAAATGAATCATACTTCGGGAACTGCAGTTAAAAGAAGAAATTAATTTATTAACATGTTGCATTTTTTAGTTGCCTTAAAAAAGTTTGCACCAAAAATTGTGTCGCAAATGACTCATCGTTGTTATTGTTTTGTTTTAAATATTTTAGGTTAAATAATGACGTTAATGAATGGAAACATGTTTGTAAACATTCATAAAAAAAGGTGTGGCAATCTTATAAAAAAGCTAAACTGCAACCAAAAAGTGTGGTCATTTGAAAAGTTTTTTTACTGAGATTTTCTTCATTGAAATAAAATTAGTTTTATTTTTTCTCGTAAAAATGTTAACAGCGCAAAGCGATTTTGCATTTAATTTACTTCAAAAAACTGGATCTAATTGTTCTACCGTAATTTCACCACTTTCTGTTTCAATCGCTTTGGATATGGCTTTAATTGGAGCAAAGGGAAAAACTGCTGAAGAAATTCAGAATGCTTTCGCAAAAGGTACGTTTGATTCATGGATCTTTCAGGGGCATATGGTACCGTTCGGATATATTGTCAGTTGTATTAAAGGAAAGGAGGGGGTAAGCAAAAATCTGATACTCTTCTTTAAAGCTGCAAAGACGACAGGAAAAGTCTGATGGGGGAGGTTTTTAAAATTAGATTTTTTTTCCTGATATCAGATCTGAACAATCCCTATGTGACTTAACACCCTATAAAAATCTGAGTTACACCTATCGCTTGTAAAAATCTACTTTTTAAGGTACAAACGATGTTGATGAAATCCATAGATATTTATCAAATATTTACCAGGAAAGTATTAACAGTAACGCTATAAAAATAGCAAACAAAGCTTATTATGCAAATAATTTATGTTTATTAGAAACATATAAAAACGGCATAAATGAACACTATAATGGTTCATTTCAACTTCTTGATTTTGCTAAAAGCCAAGAAGCCTCTGACGTAAATTTATTTTTTGCAAAGAATATTTTTAGAAATCGCTTTAGAAAATCAATAAATTTGTATCAGACTCGACTGATAAAAAAATCCATGAAATTGTTGAAGCAAAAATGTTCAATGATTTAACAACGGTTGTTTTAATAAATGCAATTAGCTTTGAAAAAAAATGGGCTGAACTGTTTGAACCACATCCAAATTTAATGTTTTACTCCTCACCAGATGTGTCAAAAGAGGTATTAATTTAAAGAAGTTTTTAAAATTTAATGCATTGCATTAATCGAATAATTTTTCAATTTTCAATAACAACTTCACATGAAAAAAATTTTTAGATCGCAATGATGGAAAATACTACAGCATGGAGATATTGTAACACCGAAAAATATCAATTTGTTGAACTTCCATACGAAGATAATTCTTTTAGTATGTATATTCTTCTTCCCCATGAACGATACGGATTATCAACGATTCTGAAAAATGTTGAAATATCTGAAATTTTAAATTTGATATCGACATCTGAAAGAAAACTCGGAAAAGTTGTTATCCCAGAATTTAATATTGAATCATCTTTTAATCTGCGTAGAATTTTAAAAGAGTTAAACATTAATGATGCATTTAATGAAGCAGCAGCAAATTTTTCAGGAGTTTTGTTATAAACAAAAGCTCTTTTGTTTATGTTTGTTAAAGTTAAAGATGAGGGAAAAGCCAACACGGTTAATTAAAGGTTAATTTATTAGTACAGCTATTAAGTCACGCACCTGCTCGGTAAGGCGCTTTCAAGACTGAATAAAATACAAATCATAAAAAAGGATGACAGAAAATAAAAGAGCGAGAGACAAACAAAAAGAGAGAAGACAATATAGATTGGGTCACATCGTGCCAAACAATTTAAAATACAGATTTATTCCCAACACCTTCCCTAGATTCAGAATAAGCCTTATTATGAATCTTTGAATCACCTCGATCATGAGCTTGACTGGCTGTTACACAATCTGTGCACGCTACAGTACCACGACGAAGTTCAGTTGACGTTGGATATTCTTGTTCACGCTTTTGACCTTTTTTCGGAGAAGCTTTATCAGCCTTCATCATCAGAGATTTGGTTGTATGATCTTCCTGACCTTTTACAGCACGCCAATTTTCTTGATTTACAGCATCTTGCAAATCCTTTGAAATCCATGATCGACTTTGCTTGCAGCTTTGTGACTTAAAATCTTTAAGCACACCACCTTCAAAACATTTTCGACGAATTTTCTTAGCAAAAGCACGACCATTGCGTTCATTCAAGCCTTTTCCAGACCTTTCTTTTACCTTCCCTTGCATGGGATCATGCATCAGCTTAGCTTCCTTCTTCCAAGAACAGCTTTTCTTTTGAGCATTTACATTACGGTAATCAGATGAACGTTCAATGGTTACAGTATTCAATGTATAAACCTTCGGTTTATCACCTCTTTTTGCAGATTTCCTGTTACGCCAATTTGTGCATGAATCAGCTTCTTTCTTGTAACATCTTGCAGCACTCTGCTGTTTCTTCATTTGTTTCAATGGACCATATAATCTCATGTTGAAAGCTTTCATCCAACTCCGTCCAAACAAAGATGCTCCCGCTGGAACTACCGTAACCCAAAGTTCACAAATTTGCTTTCCAACTTCAACAATAATCTTGCTTTTGCCAAGGACAGGGATCTTCTTGTTGTAGCTTTGAAGTTTCTCTTCGCTTACGACCAACCTTGGCTTTCCAATGCTATCCCAGATTTTCTTGCTGATTACGGTAACAGCTGCACCCGTATCCAACTGGAATTTAACATTAAAACCATTAAGCTTTGCATCAAGTTCGATAGGTGGAGATTCTTCTTTATGCTTTGAAGAAATTGCCAGAACTCCATACAATCCATTCATGCTTGCATATCGTTGCTTGGATCTTTCTCGATCTCCAGAATATTCTTCAACTTGATTTTGCTTCTTTGTACTTTTGCATACTCGAGCAAAATGATTTTGCTTATCGCAATTGCTGCACCTTTTTCCATATGCTGGGCATCTTTCCTTCCCTTGTCGGTGATCTTCACCACAGAATTTGCATTTGTCATCTTTTCGAAGAGCAAAGATATCTTGCGGCTTGCTACTCGCATAATTTCCATCACCTTTAATCGCTCTTGCTGCTGCTTTTCCTTGCTCAAACAATGACGCAAGTTCTTTAACTTTTGCCATATCTTCCATTTTCGTTGCAGATGTCATCAAATACTGTCTCGTATCATCATTGGCCAATCCTTTCAGCACTGCTAAAACGCCAAAATCAGCTGCAGTCATGCTTTCCAAAGAACATTGTCCAAAAAGTCGAGTCATATGAGCGAAATACTCTTCCAATGATTGTCCATCTTGTTGTCGTTCATTAAAGAATTTAACACGTAAAGCAAAAAGGTTGGGAGGTTTTGAGCAATTTTCATTGATCAAATCAATCAGTTCTTCATATGTCTTTGAAGAAGGCTTTATTGATTTGCACCAATCAATAATCTTTTCAAGCATATCCGTCCCAATATGTTGGAGTAAAGCTCTTACCTTTTTTGGTTTATCTGCTGCTTTATCACCAATTCCTCGATCTTCCAGATACATTTCGAATTGCTGCTGCCAAACATCAAATCGAGATTTTCCATTGTATGCTGGAGGAGGGAATACGATTGTTGGATTTGTTGACATTGCTTTGATTCTGCTCGAATCGCAAATCAGTCGATTACTTTCAAAGGAACTCCTCGAACTTTTTGATTCACCAAAAAGATTGCCAAGAATATTATCGGAGAACTCTCCCAATTCCAGATTAACTTTAAGGTTCTACTCGAACAAAGCTTTTTCCAATTTTAGCTGATTTTGTGTTCTGCTCGAACAAAAATTGATTCAGTTGAAGAGGGAATTTTTAGCAGGTTCTAATCGAACACTCACTCGTCACCACTGTTATAAACAAAAGCTCTTTTGTTTATGTTTGTTAAAGTTAAAGATGAGGGAAAAGCCAACACGGTTAATTAAAGGTTAATTTATTAGTACAGCTATTAAGTCACGCACCTGCTCGGTAAGGCGCTTTCAAGACTGAATAAAATACAAATCATAAAAAAGGATGACAGAAAATAAAAGAGCGAGAGACAAACAAAAAGAGAGAAGACAATATAGATTGGGTCACATCGTGCCAAACAATTTAAAATACAGATTTATTCCCAACAAGTTTGTGACAAGGATATTTATATTAGTGAAATAATTCATAAAGCGGTTATTGAAGTAAGTTTTTCTGCTTGATCGCAAAGTCGAAAGCAACATCTGGAAAAAGAAAAAAGAAATCTTTAAACATGAAAAAGGCCATAAATAGAAAAAAACAATAAATTTATTTTCAGGTCGATAAAGAAGGAACCAAAGCAGTCGCGGCAACTGTTACCTTATTTTATGAATGTTCCGGCCTCATTGTTACCACGAAACTTTTTGAATTTGTCGCAGATCATCCATTTCTTTATTTTATTGCTGACAAACAAAAGAATATCTATTTTATTGGAACATTTTTTAATTAATTTAGCTAACATTTGATAAAGGATACTTAAAGGGAGCGGCCGGGATAGAAGAAATAGATTTTTGTTAGTCCATGTGGTCCCAGCCCGAAAGCTCTCTACTAATCGAGTAAAAAAAATTTTAATTCTCCAAAAAAAATTTTTTTACTCAATTAGTAGAGAGCTTTCGGGCTGGGACCACATGGACTAACAAAAATCTATTTCTTCTATCCCGGCCGCTCCCTTTAAATAAATAAAATTATATTTATATAATTGTGCCAGCAATATCTTTCAAATTTAATGTCTTCTGATGATCTTGCATTCAAAAGGATACGGTTGAACAGTAACACCACGAATTTTTTTCATTGATGGTAGCTTTTCATTTTCTGACGGAATCAAATTAAAATGGTTGAAAAAATTCGAAATAATCAAATACAATTCCATTTTAGCTAAGGATTCCCCCAAGCATTGTCGTTTTCCCATTGAAAATGGAACAAATTCATCAATCTTTTTTATTTGACCATTTGAATCCAAGAAACGTTCTGGAATAAAATTCAATGGATCCGGAAAAATTGCATCGTCATAAAGGATTGTTGAAATTTGAGGGATAATTACAGTATTTTTTGGAATACTGTATCCACGAATTTCAACATCCCTTAAAAGTTTATGTGGAAGATTTGAAGCAAGAAGATTTACAAGCCGTTGACTTTCATAAATGAAGGCATTACAGTATGGAAGAGAATGTTTATCTGCCAATGTTATTCTACGATCGCTCCCAATAACTTTATCTAATTCAGTATGCAAATTTTTAAGTTTATCTGGATAGTTCAAGGCATAAATAATTGTAAAAATTATTGTGTTCGAAGTAGTCTCTTGACCAGCAATAAACATGTCGTACAATGCATTCACGAGCTAAACCGATATGTAAATTTATTATTGTGTTATTTTAAAACTTACTTGTGTTTCAGTAAAAGTGCTGTCCTTTCCTTGTCTCTCTGCTTCCCTCAAATATGCATCCACGTAATCATTTGGTTCGGCCTCTTTTGATCTTGCATTTCTGTGCACATTAATTTGCTTTTGGCAATAATCAATAATAGTCTGATATCCTTCGATTAACTCATAATACCGATTCCTTAAGATCGGTAAATATGGTGCAATTTCGGGATAATGCATTGCAAAAAGTGCTCCTGGATATCCTCCAATTCTCATATGTTTGTTTATTGTTTCTTTGATTTTAATAAATTCTTGAACCTTTTCATTTCCATGATATGCAAAACCAAATAAAAGTTGATTAATTATTGAAGCAACTGTTATTTCGATTTTCGGAATTAAATTTTGATTCGTTTCTCCATTTTTGATAGAAGTGTGAAGATCATCAATAAAGTATCCGAGTTCAAGATGAATCTGCAAAATCATTAAGTTGATTTTTAGAGAAAGTTTTTTTGAAAAAACTCGCAATCATTGTTTTCGTGAATCTTTTGTCCCAATTCGTTAAAGTTTATTTAAAATCTCTTCATTTGCAATTGAAAAAGCCCGAGTTTTTATTGAAAATTTGTGCCCAAAATTTTAATATTTTTTCTGATTCAAATTAAATTTTAAACAACATTTACAAAATACTTGAAGCATGAAATAATAAAACTTTTAAACCTTTTCTTCCATGAGATTTCTTCCCATTCCAAAATTTCTAAAAACTTGTAATGCAAATCTTCGATGTTCTTTCCAGATATCGCCATCAATAAAAATAACTCCATAATCTCCTCCTCTGACATGCTCATTAAATTTTCCAAGACTAACTCGTCCAGCGAATGCATCACCGTCTTTGATAAGAGTGTCTTGCAAAAGCTTAAAATCCGCCAAAATTACAAGCGGTCGTTCAGCTGCCCAAATTGTAAAAATTTCGCCATATTGATCTTTCAGTTCTTTAAATTTTGCATAATTTGGTTCTTTTGTTCCAAATTGAGAGACATTTCCAAGCAATGGAAATGGGGCAGGTCCGGGTGGAAGATTGCGACGTTTCCAGTAATAGTTGTAAAATAAAATGGCAAAAAATGAAGAAACAAAATAATATAAAATTAAACTCATTGATGATGAAAAACTTAATGATGTAAAAGATTGTCAAAAAAACTTGGAATATCACAATAAACTACAAAAGATGTGTTGATAAAAAATGCAGTACAAAAAATGTGTGTTTTTTATTGAATGGTTTCAAGTTAAGAGTAGCATGATTGAATACAATAATTTTGCCGTTAAAAAAGAGATGAAAACAATGATAAAAGATATTTTATTACTATATATTTTAAATTACACGAATATTATTTGTAAAAATTAATACCGACCATATAATTAAGCTGTAATTAGAACTCCATTTTAAAAGGCATTTAAAAACCATTTTATTCTTGTTGACTTTGTTCAACATATTCAAGGGTCTCAGTTGGAGGGAAATCGATTGTCCATTTAATAACGAAGGTTTTTTCATTTCCAGCTTCAACTGAATCAGTCCATAAAAGATTATTTAAATCATCCAACTCAGCTCCAGCTGTTGGCAATTGAACGATTCGATTATCTTCTACTTGTGCTTCTTTAGAAGCATTTTTACTAACATCTGGAGATGATAATGTAACTTTGATCTTTTCATCAGTTGATTTTGGAATTGGCTCATGCAAAGTAATGAGAATTCCTTCGGCCCGCTTTGTATTCCTGACAACAATGCGTTGTTCGTTTCCAGAAGATGCATTTTTATTGATTAATCCAGTCTAAAATTTGCGAATGATATTTTTGACGAAAATTTCCATGCATAATTTTGTTTTAAAATGAGTTCCGAAAAAATTGGTTACCTTTGTTTGGAATTTATGAGTTGGTTTATAAATAACTTTAACAGTTTTATCAACACCTAATGGGCATTCAAGTTTTTCACCAGCAGAAGTTGCCCGCAAATTAATCATTGCTGACATTGAATTGTTGACATAAACTGATGCAGGACCAGCAAGAATGGGATAATCAGTGTCATTGATTACTGTAGCCATTAAAAAGACATTTGTATCTTTTTTAGGTACGCAATGATAATTGAGATACGCGGTAAGAGTTTCAACAGTGATTGTAATTTTATGTTCCGCGGGATCGGATGGGATGGTCTTTTTATTTGGAATTGAAAAAGTTGTTGCAAGTGTATTTTCAGTTGCTGCGGCTACCATATGTGCCATTTTTGGAGCACATCTTGAAACTCTCTGAACTTGCATATCACATGCCATTTCCATGTATTGTCCTCCACCATAATTTTGATATTGTTGTGGAGGTGGTGGGGGTGGCTTAAATTGTACAACAGTTGTTCCAAGCTTTGGCAAATCCCCACCCAAACCCGGTTGAGCAGTTGAAAGATACAAATTAACATCAGTCCAATCTTCACCAGTTTGCTGTTGAATACTACCAAAATAGGTGATATTCATTTCATGATTATTTCCTTCACTTTTAACTCGAATATCGTATGATGGTGACCAACGTGCTCCATAAACTTGATAGCTAATATCCAATTGAGCCTCGGTATCACCTCCATGATTTTCAATTTCAATGGAAATAATGCTACAAAAACCATATTAAAGTCCACATTTTTCGAAACACGCGCTTACTTTTTAGAATCCAAATTCCATCGATATTGATTAAGTTCGTCATTTAATTGTTGAATTTTGAGATCAAATGTACGAATCTGTTCTTCAACAACTCTTGTCTTTGCCTTTAATTCAAGGGATTTGCGTTCATGATATCCAAAGAAATTATCCAAAGCAACTTCGGCTCCATCATCAAAACTGACAATATTGCTGCTATCGCCCTTTGTTGCACTTTGGCCAATCTGGAAATGGTAAGTCATTATGCAAATTTTCTTTAAACAGCAACTTTGCTTACAGTTTTTACAGCATTATTCAAAGCTTCAATTCTTGCATTGTAAATACTTTGTAAATCCCGTTCTTTTTGAGCTTCAGCTTCAACTTCCTTTAATTTGCTTCTCAATTCTTTCACTTTTGGAAGATCAATGTCTTCAAAATTTACAGGTTTTGATTCAAATTTGACTCCATGAATAATAGCTTCACCAACACCATCAACCCGAATTGAATTAGGTTCAACAGAACCAGCAACATTTTCAAATCGAACTTCGTTAATGCCAGATTTCAATGAAACATTGACTTTTCGAGTAATTTCTGCTCGGTCAGTGAAAACTGTTACAGATTGTACGGGTGTTTCCCGAGCATTAATAGTTTCAACAGAACGAGACATATTTTTTATTACTCTAAAAATAACAAAAAAATTTAAGTTAAGGAGGAGGATTGACGAAAAAGCGAATCAATTCATGACATAAATTAAAATCAAAGAAAATCCGATATGAAAAAAATTTTGGTCAAAATTTCAATGGGCCAGTTGGGGACGTTCATTATTATGATAAATTTACTTTTTTATTTTAAAGTTATACCAAAGAAAGCTTTTTTTCGTGATGATTTTACGTTGGCCAACCAAATTTTTAACGTGACAAAACAATAATATAAAACACTTATTTGACCATCATTTTATACCACAAAATTTATTGAAAAGGACGTAAAAGGTAGGACTAGACTATCAAGTTGTGTGATTCAATTGAATTTTTTCAAAAACAGCCACATTTAAACGTTGAAGTGAAACTTAAAAAATTGTTTCAGCAAAAAGAACACAAACAAATAGGAGTTGTCATGGTGTGGGTGTGTCCCTTTGACAAACCCATTTGAAAAGAAAAAAAAGCGAAAGAGGAAACAAAATGATGCATCATAAAAAATGGAGAGATTTTTTCTTTGCTTTAAAACAAACTTTGACTTTTGCTCCAATTTTTACGTCTTTGTTTGCTGTTTTTTTCAACAAAAAAATGATTGCAAAAAATAAAATTTTTTACTGCTTTTGATTTTCCATTTTTTATGATTCATCTGGAACAAATAAAATACTCAACATTTTAGTTTTGCATTGATTTTTTAATTTAATTTTTTTCAGTGCTTGACACAAACATGTAATTTCTTTTTTCATTTAAATTTTTAAAGTTTTTCGTTCTATACCATTGAAATGAAATAAACTTTTGAGCATTTTTTTCCTATCCTTAAATAAGACAAACTTATGGCACGACAAACGAAAAATAATTTTGAAAAAAATTAACAACCTGTGTTTGACGTAATATTCTATTTATTACAATAAAAAAGACGAAAGACTAAAATGCAAAGCACTTTCAAACTATCAAATATTTTTAATCAATTTCATTTTTTCAGGTAATGTTGTTGTTGGTACAGAAGATTTTTTATCCTATAAATTTCAATTCTATTTAAAATTTTACTGTAGAAAAATCAGTATTAAATTTGGCCATTTTTAGGCATAAATTGTGTTCTTTCATAAACTATTCATATTTAACAGATAAAAAAGTGGTATATAATTTATGATAGTTAAATATTTACCTGTTCGTTTACCCAATGTTGTAATGCTGTAAATGCTTCATTTTCGACTAAATGTTGTTTATTATTTAAACGATTTTGAAAAAACCGTTGATTTTTATAATCAACAAAAATCGATAGCGCATCCCAGTCTTTCTTTGAATGAAAAGGTTTGCTGAAAAATAGTTCAGCTTGTTTCTCTGCCAAATTTCTTGCATATTCAATTGCAGTTTCATCAAAAATGCGTTTTTCTTCTTGTCGGTACATTTGAATATATTCCCATTGAACATAAGTTTGTTTATCCAACATTCTTTCAATGCAAACCATAAGTAGAGCAAAAAATCCAACAAATATGATAAAAATCCATGCAACTACTTGAGATTCCGATCTCAAATACCGATCACTGACTGAATCAAGTGCACATAAACACAATGGACATATCTAAAAAGAATATCAGAGGTTTTATTTTGTCAAAATTTTTAACATGCCTTTTAAATAAAAAATTCAAACTTATAAACTCTTTTTTTTAGGAAAATACTTTTTCAATCGTTATTTTTACTCACATTTTCATTCCCATTAATCATTGAATTAATTATTACTATATTTTCTGAAACACTTGGATCATTGCAAAGATTTGTGTCATTTTTATTGCAAAATCTTGTCGCATTCATACATTTGTAATAATCTCCATTTAAAAACGCCACAAATACCCAAACAACTGGAGCAATTGTTGACTTTCCAAATACTTGTAACCATTTTTTGCAGACAACCGTTTTGGTGTGAATTGTTATTGACGTTCTGCAAAAAAAGAAACTTATTTTTTATTGAATAATAAAAATTTCTTTTGAAGCACTGAAATGCTCAGGTTCAACCATAGCAAAATAAAAATTATTCTTTTCAAAAACCCAATTTTAATACCTGTAAAAACATCCGTGAACCATTTTCCATGTTTTTGGATTAACAAGTAATGAAAGAAAAAATAAAGCAATCGATGGACCAAAAATAAATGTGCTCGAATGGTAAACATTAAGAGGGTAAGCACACGGACATTCAAATGTAAGCTTTCCGAGAAGCTAAAAGTTTTTATAGTTTGTATGTTTCAAATCACAGGATTTACCGATTGTCCACTAACTGTTGATATTATTATAAAACCCTTCATTATTTGTGACCCATAATTTCTGAACAAACCTAAAACATTTTATTACTATACAGGATTTTTTACTCTAAAAGCTTTCCAAGAAAATTAAATTTAAAAAAGTTTTGAATTTGTTAAATTTTTAATTGATCAAAAATGTACCATAAAGGACTAATTAATTAATTTAAAATCATACCCGAAATAGTGCCAAATGCTGTTGAATCAATTGCAGCCAGCGCAGTTCTCGCCATTTATTTATTTCATAAATTTCCAATGTATTTCAAACAAAAATATTGAAAAAAAGAAAAACGGAAGTGCGCAAGATTATACTATGGATTGAAGAAAATAAAGAAGGATTATTATTTGTGTTTGTCCGGAAATCGGCTGTTCAATGCGTTTCAATATGAACCATTTATTTGTCTTTGAGTTCATTTTTACTCACCTCAGAGGGATGAAAAAATATGTCAATGGTAACCAGTGGTTGTTGTTATTTTGCTAGAGTGAGTGAAAAAAGTAAAGCGCCAACATTCATTTAAACAAAAATGGTTTAAACATATCATTTATGCTTAAAAAACATTGTATTAAATTTTTATTTTAAAAGTGATATAAAAAAAGAGAATAAAAGAAATAATTCAATATTAAACTAAGACATATTAAATTAAATAACAAAAAATAAGAATCCTGTTTTTAACAATTTGCAAGATTCTTCAAGCCTCTCTTTGATTCTTTCCATTTCTTGAGAATTGTATTTTTATCGAGAATGCAAAAACCAAGTTGCTCAGGTTTTTCTCCAATTTCAGCTTTAATTATTTTTCTGTGCTTTTTGATAAAAAGCACAGAAAAATAATTAACACATTTATTACCTTTTTGAATACAAATTACAGAAAAATTATCATAAAATCCAATAACAGGAATTTTCGATTTTGAAATTTTATTGAGATCACTTGGTAATGATGCAATTTCAGATACAGCTACAGGTGTATAAACCGCAGTTGAAAAATTACTTGTATCAATTGTAAGACTAATTTGAATTTGATGTGATTTGTTTAATAGAGTTTCCAATTTTACGATATCGTTGTACTCTTCATAAACACCATCAATGACATCCTAAAAAGGATTTCTCCAATATGGAATTTTTAATTTTAAATTGCAAAAATTAATAATAGCTAAAAAAAAGCTTACATAATACAATGAAATCATTTTTGGAGAACAATGTGACTTTGTCAATGGCAAGCATTCATCAATGTCTACATGAATAAGACCATTACTTATATGAATCTCCTCAATGACAGTAGGAATAACATGAAATTTGATAAAACTTTTATCCAAAATCCATTTTGATATTTCAATAATACATTTCATCATGGCAGGTTTCAGCTCTTCATCCATAAAAACAGGTAGTCGAGATTTAAAAATTTTACGACATAAAAATAAAGTGAGTCTCGTATTTGGTTTTTCTGCGTAAACCATAAAATTTTTTGAATTACTTGATCCCATTATCTTGTCACGAAGAATTTTCGGATTTTCTTTTAAATTCGCTTCAACACAGACACCACGAATTTTTGCATATCCTTGATCAGTAAATTTGTATTCTTTGATAATGTATTTATTTTTTTCAATCTCAATAGAAATAAAGGTATCCCCATATGGTATATCCATTTCACAGGCAATCAATAAACCACTTGTAACGAAATCATCATTATTAAAAAAATAATACGGTATTTCAAGGTTCACAAATTGATTTTTTAATTTTCTGCGAAATTCCAAGTTATCAGAATATCCATGAGGTTTATAGCCAAAAACATTTAGCATAACTGCCTTTCATTTTTTATTAAAATGTGATGCCAAATGTTCTACAAAAAACTTGTCATTTTTAAATTTAACTTCAGCCATTAAACCACGTTTTTCATTTTTATTGTACGGGACAAAAATTTTTAATTTTTCTTCCACATCAACATTTACAATAAATGCAACATATTCTTCATTATCAATAAAAGATGAAATTTGTTTCATAGAAAGAAGATCGACCATCACTTTGCTTCTTCTTTTTGATAAAATGAAACATCCATGTAGAAAAGACGTTGAATGTGAAAATTAAATTCTTTGTTTTTTTAAATATCAAAGTTTGCTAGGCGTATCACAAAAAAGTTTTTGTTCAAAAAATGTTCCCTTCAATATTTTATGTAAAATGTTAAAAAACAAAACACAAAAGCTGACAATTATTACAAAATACTGCAAAGAAATTGTCAAATAAATATCCTTCTTTTTTGTGATTTATTTGTTCCTTAAAATTTGCAGGACAAATAATTTAGATTTTAGGCAAAGGTTTGAGTCTTCAGTTAAAACTTTTTCTTGAAGATGACCGAAAATATTATTTAAAACTCAAACAAAAAATGTGAAAAGTAAATAAAGGAAACACTTAAAAACCTGAAGAATCGCAAAAGTAATGCGGAATTATCGGCTTTATAATTCCATTTTTTGCATTTTCTATATGGCTTTGCAGGGTCCATTTCAGTGTTTAACTTTTTTTTCAATCACTTGCATAATAAAAATGCTTGTTGTCGTGCAATTATAATTTTTATAATGAATACAGCCATGCTGTTGTTGAATCAAAAAAATAATATTTTTACGCTATTTTTTTTAAATTGAAGAATAATATCAATAGCGGGTCAAGGTTGGTGGTGGTCATAACTGTATTTTTTCTTGCAGAAAATCTCTGTCAGCTTTAGCGTGAACAAATTTCAATCATTTTTTCACCAAAATTATATATGTATCATTGAGGATAAATTGAATTAGAATTGTTTAAGAATAAAATTTGTTCATTTTGATTCCTTAATTGTGGTCATTTTTCACTGTTGGTGGTCTTTTTTTCGGTAAAACAGGAACTAAAATGTTCCAAGAAAAATGTATTTTTTTCGAAAAACAGGCATAGTTTTAAATTAGATTTTAAATGTATAATTTTCTGATAAGCTTCTTCGAAGCTAACAGAATGAACGCAGTAGAATTTAAAAGCTATTTGATATAGCAAATCATCCGTTTCCAACTGATTTTTACAAAACATCTCTTTAAAACTAAAAAGAGTTAGTGCTGCAACGTTTAAGCGTCGTGATTTTATTTCACTGTAATATTTTATGTTTTGCATTAAAATTGTTACTTTCCATTTTTCTGTTGTGAAAAAATACAAAATTATTTTTGTTTTTTGTAAATGATAGAAAAAAACATTTATGTTTTGGGAAATTTTCCATAAGCATTGGTCACGTTGATCAATGCAGTGATGTGTCTTATTTTTCAATAATAATTTTTTTCGTGTTTTATTATTACAAATTTTAGATTTTGTTAAATGTAAAGTTTTAAATTTTTTTAGATCAGTACATTTTAAAAATGTGGAAGCTTTTTTCTGGATTGTTAAAATGTAAAACAAACTTAAAAACAGCAAGACATAAAACAGTTCTTTTTTATATCGATAAATTTTTTATTGATGAGATTTCGTGTTTTTTAGTCAAATCAATTTACTGAACTTTTTGTTTCTAGAACCAAAGAACTTCAAAGATAACTTTTATACCATTTTTAAAAAGCCAGAACCTTTTTTGAAACTCAACATCCTCGAAACTCTTTTAAATGCATGTGGCTATTTTTTTTCTAAATTAACCAATATCCTTGTTTCGTTTTTTTGCGTTTTACATCAACTTCTCACATTCAAACCTGTTTTACTTTCTTAAATTTTTTTTGATTTTTCAATGAAAAAAATGAAGATATTATAGCAGTCGTTTTTTTCCTTCTTTTTCTGTCCCTTTTCGACCGTTTTTCTTTCTTTTGCTTTTCCCTTAATAGAGAGAGGTATCATTTTCGCTTCCCTTTTTATTTAAAAAAATTAAAAGGTTTTGGTTTACATCAAAGTTTTGAAGGTAATAGAAAAAATGTTTTACCAACATCAATGTTCGTTTGGTTTTAATTTCAAACAAGTTGTTACACAAGAAATCCAGAGATGAAACATGCCTGTAAAAGAAAATACGGCATATGTTTTGTCGGCTTTTAAACCTTCGTTAAAAGCATTATTCCACTTCAATTTTCAGTTTTCTTTTTTTTTGAAAAAATCATATTTTTTCCTTTTTTAAACGTTTTCTCTCTTATCACACTTTTGCCATCTGTTGTTTCTCTTCTTTTATGTATTTCTTTTTCCCTTTTTGAAAAAGCGATCACAGTTCGTAAAACAAATTTGCAAAATGAGCAAAGAAGAAGGCAAAGAAGATAAAAGCAATAAAATATATATAAAATATATTGCGCGATCGCACTTTGTCTTTTTTTTCTTTTACTAATCTCTTTTATCCATGTTTGTTTGCCTTGACGGACTAAATTACAACAACTTATCGCTTTTTATTTCTCACATTTTTTATGGCCATCAGCAACTTTTTTGTCTTTTACGAGAAGATTACTTGTTTTTTAAGAGATCAGATTGTTTTTGGAGGGATTTACATGGTGGCAGCAGCAGCAGCAACAGCAGCTTGTTGCTATTTTGATGATAATGATCTATCTTTTTTGGTGAGGTTTTTATTCAGGTTTTTTTAGCTTTACAAGAAAAAGAAAAGCCAAAAATTAGAAAAGTGTTTTTTCTTTTTTCAATTTTACCACAAAAATTCTTATAAAAAGTTGTCCCATTTTGTAATACATCTTTCATAAAAGAATAATCAACACTTTTTTTTATTTTGACCATCGACCCTTTTCTTCCATTTTCTCGTGTTTTTTGTAATGTTTATTATTCATATGAATATGAAAAAGGAGAGTGGGGTTATTAGCCTATCGGAGGCCCTTTTGTTCGTTTATGCTTAAACATTATGTTTACACGTATTTTTTCTCTGTCGAAACAATGAAAAACTGAGAACAACAATGATGAATGTTTGTTTATATAATAGTTGTGGCTATTTTTTTGTGTAATGTAAAGTAAATGTTCATAAGCTTTAATACAAAAACAAAGTCTTGGCGCTGCAAAACCATATATTTTTAATAATTTTACTTGGAAGTCGCTAAAATTACCTCCATTTTTTTCAATGAGTGCCCTGGTTTTCCTTTTTAAAAACCTATTAAATAACCGTCAAAGCTTTATCAAATTCGGTAACACATTTTTCATCTGAACTACTTTTTCTCCTCCGGAATTAAGTCTCTCTCGCTGACCCTTTGATTCTTTTTGAGGGCACTGCGACACTCGCTCCAGTAAAAGAAAAAAAATTGTCGGAGCTGATTTTTATCGTTAAAAAAGCTTGTTGGTGCCTGTTTTTTAAATTTTATTTTTTACAACGTGTCAAAAGTTATCTGAGATTTGTTACTTCTTTGATGATGTTGGTTTTTAAAGGGGGGATTTAAGCTTTTAATCCTTTAATGGATCAACTTTAGATAAGCTTTTTTGTTATTGAAACTTGACGCTTCAATGAACTGATAATTTAAAAAGTTGTAAAATAGTTTGAATTGTTTTCTCGTATGTTAAATAGTTTTATATCATATCTCTCGATCTTAATATTTGCTGAAACTCGAGCTTAAAACAATTCAAAATTATGAGATTGAATTATTACTTTAAAAACGAGAACAATTGTAAGCAATTTGGAAAAAAAATCAAATAGTATTATTAAATTGACTAGTACTATTTGATTTTAAGCACTATTACTGTCGTTCACTTCTTTGTTGAAAATGATTTATGTTAATATTTTTAATTAATTAACTTTTTCTTTTGCGTTTTGAACACTTTTTTCAATCATATTTTGCCATCTACAATGTCCACTAAGAAGTTCAAAAAAAGCCTTTCTACCAGAATTAAAAAAAGTTAAAAACAAGGTGACTTTGCCAAAAATATAAAAAAAGAGTCAAAAGTCCTTGAGATGGCCTCGTTCATGCATCGGTTTTCCTTCTTTTTCGTTTTGCGTATCAAAACCCAATCTTTGCTGAAATCGTTTACCACTTCTTCTTTGAGGGACTTGAGCAGAAATGAGGCGATGTGAGAGGGGTGAAAGGCAAAAAGAGAAAAAGAAAAAACCGTGTTACAACACCTCGTTCTCCTTTTTTGCCTTTGACGGTGATCAAATTTTGCTTAAGAAGGTAAAAAGGTAACCCGTTCATTTTCATACTCATGTTTTTTAATCGCAGGTGGACAATAAAAAAGTCTTTTTTCCTTCAATGGGTTTTTTTGGGCACGGTTGTTTTTTTTTGTTTGAAAAGATTGAAGGGTAAATGTGATTTTTGTTCGGCAATTTGCCATATTGTTGAAACGAATTTTATTTGCATAAATTATGTTATGGCCAACCTGTGTGAAACTATTTTATACTGTAGTCGAGGTATTATTATGCAATTCACAAGGAAAAAACATTGACAATTGTGAGAAAAATATATTTTCCATTTTTTGATGTTTTTACCTTTCTGTAAACACGTGTATTTTTCCCAACTAATAAAACTCTGTAATTTGTTTTTGCTAAACTCTTTGAAATAAACACTATTGTTTCTTTCTTGATAAGAATCACAATTTTTAAGGCCCAATGTTGTCCAACTTCTGGAACATAACAACTTTACTTTTTTTCTTTCTTTTTTTCCTCTTTTCTACTCATTTTTCCATCATTTTTAACCTTAAAAAACAAATCTCTTTTGAACCATTTACGAAGTAAATTAGCTAATAAAAAACATTTTTGACGGACAAAAAGATGAAAGTGTGACATAGTTCATAAATTTATGTCTTTAAACAACACTTTTTTTCTTCATTTAACCTTTCTAACAGGTTTTTAATTTTTTCTTTTAAAAACTTGAACTTTCTTGATTTTTTTAGAAGCACAAAACAGAACGTACATGTTTAAAATTGTGAGCTAATTTTGCCAACTATTTTATTTTACCTAATTTAACATTTTTCGCTCGTCTAATTTTTCCAAAAAACATTTATCGCTTCTCTTTCAGAAAGATATTTTTTGAAAATTAGAAGAACATTTAAAACACTAAAAAAGGAGAAAGTTATTTTATGAATAAGATTATAGCTATTCTTTCTTTTTTTTATTTTTTGCGTTTAAATGTTGAAAGAATAAAAATAATTTTTTCCGTCAGTTCTTTTTTCTTTCTTTTTCTTTTCTTGAACTGTTCGATGAGTGACTGACTACTGACTGCCTGGACGACTAAAACAGGAAGAAACAGGAAATTAAAACTCATTTAAAACAAAAATATATATAAAGAAAAACTGAATTATTTTTTTCGTTTTTGTCTAAAAAAAATCTAAAAAAGTGTTCCATTTTTGATGGAAATCTTATTAAAAGAGGGTTCAGTTGTTTTTTCCCGAAACACTTTTGTCTTTTTGGAGGGTCAACAAAGGTTCAAAAGTAAATTATATGTGTTCAATATTTTCTATTATGGTTTTTTCTGCTTCATGGCTCAAATTACTTTTTTATAGGAAGACTTTCACAAAACCACAAATTTATCTAAAAACAATTTATTAAAACTATGTACATAAATCTTTGCATTTCAATACATCGGTAGCAATTGAAGGACATTTTCATGAATATACCTTCTTCCGTCTATCTTTCTTTTTTCCGGAATTACTTTAGTCTTTTATGTGTCTTCTTTTGTTCGAATTTTAACTTGAGTCATCACTTTTTTTATTTTTGTTGAAATCTTCCATTAAAAAATCAACCAAAAAGGTCATTGCACTTTTTTTCCTTCCCTCAAAAAAATCACAATTTTTTGTCCTCGATTATTGTTTTTAAATGGCATTCACTCACGTCTTTTGTTTTAGACCAGACTGTTTTGATTTTGGCAATATCTTTAGATGTTTAAGTTTGAAAGTAATAAAATATTTGAATGATAGATCCTCGTTGGAATTTCGTTTCTGCCTCATGAAATCGTTTGTTTCTTTTTTTAGGAATAGAAATCGAATACAATAGTAGCTTCCACGCTGATGGGTTGCAAATTAGTTTATCCATGCATAAGATTTTTATGAGTTACAAATATCGGATTTTGTTATGTTTTTACAAAACTAGGACCAATTATCAGAACTCCTATATAAAAAAATGGTTATGAGCTATACAGTTATAAAATAAATAATGCTCTCTATAGTTGGCATGTTTTGTTTTAACCGTTAAAACGTTAAATCGCGAGTTTCCCCATCCATAGAGCGATGTTTTTTTGTGAAACAAGTTTTAATATTGTTTTTCTTAAGTCATGTTCCTTATTGGGATTGGTATATGGAACTTTATTGAATTTTATGAAACTTAATCATTTAATTATTATTTTTAACCGAATTAAATTTATCACATAATTTTTCATCTAGTCATTTGTCTGCTTAAACGTGTTCAAACTTATATAATTTTCTCACAATATTGCCAAAGGCAATATTATTTTAGTCGTTTTTTTACAAAGTCCTAATGAATTTATATTTATTTATTTAGAGGGAAAAAATTAAAAATGATTATTTTTCAGTGTTCAAATGGCCAATTGCTTCATTTTTTGAAAATGGAATCAGTTTTTTGAGGCGGAACATCAAAGGCAAAAGAAAAAAAAGGAGAACTTGTGGTCGGTTATAGAGGCATCTTTTTCTGTAGCGGGAAAAAAAGAATCAGTCCAAAAAATTACTAAAAAGCTGGTTTTTTGAAATCGTTTTAAAATTATCTTCTTTTTTTGTAATGGAAAACGCATTGGACTTGTTATGCAATATTTTGACAAGGTGTTCAAATAATAATAAGTCCGCCAAAAAGAAGCTGCTTTGGTTGGTTTAAACTTAGTTTATGATGAATAAATAGTGTAATATTTGGGGCTAAAATGATGAAATTTTACACGCTTTCATCATTGCTCAGAGCTGTTATTTAGTTTTTTTTATCCTTCTGTTCGTTTTAAAAACATGGTTTTTTTAAATTACAATTTTTTCATCATGTTTAAAAGACTGAAAAAAACGTTTCGTCTTAAAAAACTGCAAAAAATTACCCTAAATCCTTCCAAAATCGGAGGTCCACATCGAAACGAAGGCAGAAAAATGTGAGATTTTTCGTTTTCTTTCGTTTTTAAAAAGAACAAAAGAAAAGTCTTTTCGTTTTTTTTCGAAAGCCTGTTTTACACATGGCGTTCATAAACATTTTGCCACACTTTGTCTCACGTTTTTCTGGTTTTTTCTGGAAAAAAATTCGATGTGGGTCGACTGATTCATTTTCTTTTTTTTCTGTCACTGAACACTTTGTCATTTTAGTCTTTTATTCATCTTTCTCTTTTATGTATATTGCGATCAACAAAAAAATGGTCACTTTTTATCCGCCTTTTATGTATAGTTGTTTTTGGAAGGTTAATTACATGTTTTATGCATTTTTTTGAGAAAATTGTTGCATTGCGCAACTTTTAATGTTCCTTTTTTATCTTTTTGTTTGCATAGGTAAATTAGAAAAGAAAACCGATTTAAAAGTAACATGACATTACCTTTAAACTTTCAGGGTGTCTTTTCATTTTTTTTTTCAGCAATGTTTAGCATTACTTTAATTTAAAGCAAATTTCTCCCCAGGTTTTTAAAATTTCACAACAACTATGTTTACTGTATTTGTTCAACAATGTTAAGAGTTCCCCAAAACTTTTGTTTCTTTTTGAAAGTTTATGTTGAAAATTTTTATGACATTTTGGAATTCCGCCAACCTTCCAACTTTTGTTTTGCATTTTCGATTATAATAATTTTAAAAGGTTGCGCAACAACAATACAGAAACAACATAGAATCATTCCTTTTCTTTCTTATTTTTTTATTATTGTTCTTTAAAAAAGAAACTATAGTTGCTAAAAAATATATTTGATTTTTTTCGGGGAAAGGTTAAAACAAGAAAATAACAATCATTTTTAGTCTTTTTTTTATATTTTTAACCTTGTATTTTTGGCATAAAAAAGGTTTGCGCAACCAAAGTTTCAAAAAAGTGAAAAACTTTTTGATGGACAGGCAAAAACTGAAATAAAAAGTGTCAGGAAGAATACCGATAAACGGTTTTGTTCTGTCAAAAAAGTGCGTATTTCAAAAAAAACATGATTGTATAGTTTTTCTTTCTTTTTTTAATTACTGTTGTTTTTAAAAAAAAGATACTTTTGAGGAAAAAAGAAAAAAGGAATAATTAAAGGCCAAAAGTTTCCCGCCAACATTAAGTTTACCGTTTTCGTATTTCTTTTCTGTATTTTATAAATGTAATTTATTTAAGGATTCTGAATCAACACAAAAGTGCTCCCCTTTTTTTAAACTTTTCTTTAAAATCTGATTTTTATTATGTTTGCAAAGTATTTTCCCTCATCAATGATTAAACTTTTTTCTATTATAAAAAATGGCTGTTCAATAACTCATAAAAATTTTTTATGCATTTTCAAACATCACAAGCCGCTTATCAAACTCTGTTTTTATTGTTTACATAAAATGTGTTCTTTTTAACACTTTCAGTAGAGATACTGCAGTACAAGTGTTTTTTATCGTTGTTAAAAACAGACTTTAAACTCCTCATTTTACTTTATTTTTTAAAAAAACAAAGAGCTTTTAGGAAAGCTAAAAAATTGTTGCACTTTGTATCATATCATATCATGAGACTGCTGTTGTAAACCCAATCAACCCCCTCGTCTGTCTACTAATCACAGCAGCTATTTTTTATTAGCTTCTGTGTACTTTGTCCATGTTTTTCACTGAAATATTGCAACTATCTCTAACATTTGCTTTTTTTTATCATAGTTCTGTTAAAAGTTATTTACGACTTTTGCTTTGAAAAAAAGACTGTTCTTCGAATTTGATTGGTTGTAAAAGTTTTTTGCATCCATAAAATTTTTGGACAAAAAGTAATTAATGAATGAAGTCTTTGTTTTAAATCAAAGTTTTATTCCTGAAAAAAATTTTTAAGGACAAGAAGAACTATGTATAGTCAGCTAGGAACCATAAAATGATAAGCGTTTTTACTTTTTTTTATTACGTACAAAACTTTGGCTTTCCATTTGTTTTTTGACTAAAAACATGTTTTTAAAAAATATTTTTTGGTGAGGATTAAGGTTTGGGGTAAAAAATAGATAAAAGAGTTAAGGAATTATGTCCAACAAAAAAGTTGAAAACAAGCGTGAAAAGGAGGAGTGTTTTTTAAAGAAAGAACCCATGACCTCGTAATCTTAAATCTTTAAACATTTGAACTTGTGAGTTAAGCTGATTAAGCCAAGTTTATTGATAAAAATGTGTAAAAGTTTGTTAAAATTACCTAACAAAATAAATGGTGATGAGACATCCTGGTACCAAAGAATATGCATCATGCATTTTTTGACTCACAACTGACAGTCAATGAAACATTTTGCAATAAAAATAACTCATAACAACATCACCCCCGTTTATGCTAACAAACACTTTTGCCGATTCACATTTCGATAAACTACTTCTTTTTTGCTGAAAAAAAATTTTCACTTCACTGCAACGGTTTTTCGCTCCAGCGATATGTTATGTTTGACATTTAAAAACTAATTTACAGCAACAGTGTACAGAATTTTTGTTTCCAAATTTGAATGTTTCTTTCGGCCAAAAAAAACTTTATCATTTATTCTTATTTTACTTCTTGCACAAAATTTTTATGGTAATATACTTTTGCTTGCATTTTTATACAATCCTTTGTTATTTTTTGTTTTAATGCTTCTGACAATGCAAAAGGCAACGATCAATGTCCAGGATGTTATCATCACTCACTGCTTTACATGGTTCTCCTTTTTATGTGGTAAAATGCATGACAATTATTATCATTTGTTTCTTTTCATCCTAATTTTCATTTAAATGTTTTCTTATGGCTCATGTGAAAACCAAAAAATAGGTACCTTTTTGTCTGACCTTATTTTTCATTGAAAAAAATTAAAAGCTCTTTGAATCTTTATCAATCCTCAAAAAATTGAGATAACAGAAAAAAGGGTCCTATAATTCTTTCTTTTTCTTTTAAGGATGAATGAAACTGTTTTTAGCATGATTTGTTTTTCAGTCCTGTCCATCTTTAACAAAAAAATAAAAGGCTTTTGGCGGCTAAAAAACTATAAAGTGCTTTATGTTTTCGTTCAAAATGTTTAAAATGATAGTGCCAGGTTGTCTAGGGGGAACAAGTAATCGGCTTTTGATGTTTGTGCCCCAAGAGAAAAAAAAAGTGGGGCGTAAAGTTTCTTGGTTTGATAAATTTATTTAAACTGAATGAAGTTGCTGCGTATGAGGAATAAAAAATGAAATGTCAAATATGTTGAAGATAATAAAATGTTGATTTGAGGTAGGCCTTGTTGAAACAGTTTCTTTTTCAAAGAAATAAAAATTGGATTCTGCTTTGTTTAAGTTTTTAAGTATTTGATTGCTATGTTTTCGAAAGCGCTGCTAAGCTGAAATCGATTAACAACTTCTTTATGTTATGAAATGTATGATTATTATTTTCATTGCACAAAAATTACTAAAAACTGCTTTATTACAAAGC
This sequence comes from Panagrolaimus sp. LJ2414, assembly GCA_024447195.1. Lineage (NCBI taxonomy): Eukaryota > Metazoa > Nematoda > Chromadorea > Rhabditida > Panagrolaimidae > Panagrolaimus > Panagrolaimus sp. LJ2414. Next base: position 90,181 of record JAMRXY010000303.1, on the reverse strand, counting down.
ACATCTCTTTTTCACATATTTCAAAAAAGGGGATAAAACTTTACGATATCCTATTTCGTTTCATCCTTACGCAAATAAAGAACGTACAAAAAAAAGTCCATTGTAATGCTTTTTAAACCTTTGTTAAAAACGTTTTATTTCTTTTCAACCTTTCTCCCTCTTTTTTGTGAATGAAAATTGACACTTGTTAATAAAAAAATTTGGTCATTTTCCGGTCACTCAGCCATAAGTCCCCAGACCATTTTATTGACCAAACAAAAAAAAAGGCTAATCGAAAAATGACAGCTAATTGACAGGCTTAACCTTATTTTTTTCCGCGAGAAGTAGCAACAAAAAATATTTGTAAGTTAATTAAAAAACAAAAAACTTTTTTATGATGTTTGAAAAAATTCAACTGATTTTTAATAGATTTTTGAGGTCGCTCATGTGAACATGTATGAAAATAAAGTAATTTTATTTATATGTGAGAATCGTGCTTCGATGGTTTTTAAACAAAATATTTTGGGAAAGACTGTAATCAAATGAAAATAGTAAACTATTTTTAGTTGATTTGTTTGCTTGGGATTACAACTATAAATTTAATCTAGCGTTATTAAGTTAGTTTTTAAATTTGTGTTTACCACTAAAATTTACCCTTATTCATTTTTGGATCATTTTTTCGTTTTCAAATTTTCTGAAATCAAAAAACAACTTTTATATCGGTTTAACAACTAATTTTTTTTGGATTTGATACATTTTTGATTGTGGAAGGAAAAACAAGTTGTCCTCGCAATTCAATCAAAAAATAAAAACGAAAGACATTTTTATTTGGCTGACCAAAATCTTTTGTGAAGAAAAACCAGGAACTCTTGTTTCCCGATTTATTTCATTTCGATGACTTGTTTTCATTGCTTCAAATATCTAAAAAAAGCGGGTGACAAAGTGTTCGATTTTATGTATACCAACTTCTGCTTCTTTTTTATATTTCTTTTTATAAAAAAAGTTTTGGATTTCGTTTAAGTTTTTTAAGTTTCAATTTTTTGTCTAAAGTTGCTGGAGGAGTCAAAAAAGAGTATACCTTGATTTTGCTATTTTTAGGATTAGAAGATATTTTTGTGAACTGTTACAGGCTCTTAAGTTACAGTGAAATGCATTGTTTTCTTTTGAGACGCGTGGGAATTTTTGCTGCAAAGTTTTTTTGAATAAGAATTTAGCAAGGATTTATTTACTTTGAAAAAACTTTCATGTTACCATTGATATCAAGATTTCATTCTGATAAGATAAATTTTATCGGGCTGTAGTTTATCTTCAGATAATTCAATTGTTACAATCGTGCTTAATTATTTTGTCATAATTTACGATGCTATAAAAATTATATAGCGATATAATGAAACTCTTAAAAAGTAACTTTTAACAAAAATGTTACAATTTTAACAGGTTTTGAAGTTGCAATATATGGATAAATGTTATTTATTGCTTTAATTGTTATCAAATGTTTTTTATATTTCTTTTCAAAGTTATTTTTTTATGAACCTGCTATTTTATTACACAAACCACTTTCAGACAGTCGCCTGCAACCTTTCCCTTTTTTGACTGCACTTTTTACCGCAGAAAAAAAGATTACGAATATCCATTTCACCTTTCACTTTTTCTCTCATATATTTTTTTTCGTTTACTTAAATATTAATGCTGTTTTTGTTTTTGCATGTCGGCGGCGATACGTTTCTTTCTTCTTTCCTTTTTTTGTTTTGTCTACAATGATGGTGGTCCTTTTTTTTAAATGCACGCACAAAAGGGCTCTTATAAAAAAAGAGTGCTAAATTATTCTATCTTTTTTATCCCACATGTGTCTTTAATTTATCTCTCTCTCTTTCTTTCCCTTCAAGTTTCTATTTCGTTGAATACTTTACCTTCTGGTCTCATCATCTGCTATCATCATCATCTTTTCCCAAAAAAAGAATTTTTTTAATGATCATCTCTTTTATTTGGGTCCGTTCCTTCGAAGAAATCATTTTTGATTTTTGGAAGAAGAAAAAAATTGAAACATTTTTCGAACTAAAATTTTTATCGCTTGCTTCTTTCGATTATTCTATTTTTTTTCATATGAGCGCAATAATCGGATTTTCGGTCAATTTATCAAACAGAAAAAAAGCTCATAAGCGATCGCCTTTCAAATCTCTCTTTCTTCTTTTCAACGCTCTTTCTCTCCCTTCTGGAAGACGAAAAAAAAGTGAAGAAGAAGAAGGAGAAGAAAGGGAGGAGGAGGTGATGAACGCATCATTCTCCCGCTTTTCTGCTGTCTCCGCTTCCAGCAATAATCATCTACTGAAGCCAGCCAGCAGGAGATTGTGATGACCATTTTCCCCTCTTTCTTTCTTTTTATTCTTTCTGCACTTTGTTGAGGCGATACCTCTTTTGGAGTCAGTAAGTCAGTCATCTTGTTTGTTGTTTAACCCATATCTTTTTCAAAAATAGCAAAAAAATGCGATTTACTTTTTGGAGACTTTTTTGGAATGCTTTTTTGAAGTACAAAGAAAATTTTTTTGGTGAACGTGTGTGAAGTTAATTGCTGGTGAACGGACTTTATTTGAGTGTATTTGTTTGAAAATAGTTAATTTGCGTAACCTTAATTTACTATTTTTTATTTCTCGAATTTAAGGTTATTTTTGTTTTTTATTTGATTCAAAAGACGTTGTAAGTTGAATTCTTATTTATTTGCAAAATGTTTTGTCAATTTATAAAGATATAGCTATGAAAAAGGTAACTAATGTACAATGCCTTTAATAATAGCTTTGAAAAAATTGCATATTTACTGATGATGTACAAATAGAATCACAGTTATGGTTGTTTTAGTTTTTTCCATTCTTTGGGTTTTCCGCTATTGTTTCCATTTCTTCCTCTTTTTTGTTTTTGTATTTCTTAAATCAGTAGCAAAATAAGGAAACTGTAGATGATAAGAAATTTTTTCGTTAAAAATAATTTCTGCACGTTTTTTACCTCCCCTTCTACCTATTTTTAGCAATTTTATGCTTGTTTTAGTTTATGATAAATTTAAAGCATTGCGTCAATAGCCCCTTTTTTCAAGATCATGCACTTCCGCTTGATTCTTTTGCATTTTCCCATGATTTTTTCCTTTTTTTTAAAACATAAGTGAATAATGTTTTTGGATTTTTTTTTGCTTTTTCAGACTTTGTTCTTCGAAAGCAGGAAGCTTTTACAAAAAAAACAACATCGCGGTTTAAAATTTTTTTTCAGTATAAAAGGTTTGCGTATAAATATTTTAAAATACGATTTTATTCTTGTTAGCATAGTCACAATAAAGATGTGACTGTTTTATTACTGGATAAACATACAGTAAATAATTACAAGCTTGGAAAATACTTAATTTTCCAAACCGCTATTCCCATTTACCACGATATCATTTTCTCCCGTGCCATTTTGTCTCCTATTTTCTCACCTCCGCTTAAAATGTAATGCTCGTGATTTTCGTTTATACCTCGTGAAATGTTTTATGATTTGTTATCAAAATCAAAATGCTTGTTAAAAATACGTTACTATTTTAGGTTAAAATTATATATTTTTTTATTTAAACGTATTTGTTGTGTTAGAATGGAATTCTAGAGTTTGCAAACAAATTTATCGTATAAATTTATCATTTTAAAGATTAAAATATGAATTATTTTATTTTATTTTGTTTGTTGCTTCCCGTTTTTATTAATGAAGTTAAATCAAGAATTATTTCATCCCGATCAACAATTGATATCCCAAATTATTTTGATTTAAGAAATGGTAAGTAGATTTTGAATTTATTCGAGATTTTTTTATCACTTGAAAAGGGAGTAAAACGATGGGATTCCTAAAAGTACAGTATTTTTTGTTTCTTGATTAAATCACGTCTTGTTTAGAAAACTTTGTTTTTTTGCGTTAATTTTTATTTTGCTTGATTAAGTTTTCGATTATTAGTTGATCCTAATTTTAGTCCGGTTAAATAACTTTTGTACTTTCTGTTGATTACTCTTAATTAATACCTCAAGGGGTTTGACAAAATGTTAAAGTGGTGATGGCATCAGATTACCTGTATAAAATTAATCAATAATCTTAACTAATTGAAAAAAATAAATTCCAATCTTTTCGCATTTTATTAATCCGAATTTCATTGTTTTGCAACATTATCTTTTATTACGTTTACACTCTTATATTTTATTATAAACCTTTTTCCCCTCATTTTTCTTAATAAAAAACCTTTATTGACTCATCTTTCCTTTTCATTCAATTTTTATAAGTGGTCATTCAATAAAGCTTTTTTTGAAGAAAATATCATTTCAAGTGGTCTATTTTTTATAAACTCGGAAGTTCTTTTTTTCATTTTTTCACACCTTTAGATAGATTTATATTACATATAAAAAAAGCAGGAAATTGTTGAAGAATTAAGTGATCTAGCTACTTCATCATGCGTAACAGTGTTGACAAAATTTTTAAGTTTTTTTTCATAAAAGTGATTTCAGAAATCTTTTAGGGAAAGTATAAAGTTTCAGAAAATGAAGGGATATCATTTCTGAAAACCATTAAAACAAAAGCAATTTTATGGATATATCATGCAGCGATTTAAATTTTTAAAAAGAATTATTCTAAAAGTGAAAGTTGAATCATTTAACACGTTTTTGGTGTGACTTTTACGGAAAAAAACTTGATTGAACAAAAACGGAAAACTTTTTTCGCTTGTTTCACGCAATCAAAATTTTTAATGGTTCTTTGTTTCTCAAAACGGCGCCAAATTAAAATAAAAAAATTTGGAGACAAAAATATAGAATAGACGATAAACAGGAAACGTAGGTTATTGATTACTGATTAGAAGATCATGTAGGTGGTTTTATGTATGTGAAGTTAAGAGGTTATCAGTTACCCGAAGACAACGAAGTCTTCAAATGTTAGCAAAAACAGAAAACAATTTTTTGAAAATCTTAATTCATCGATATTTTAAGCGTATGTTATGTAGGTATAATATCCCTTGTCAAATATAATGCAACATGCTGATTTGCTATTGTTGCGTTATATTTAAATGCAAATTTTTATGTAATTAAACAAAAAATTAAAATCAAGTCTTTGCCCTTAAATCCAAACAACAACCATGACCTTTTTAAACAATTTAAAATGCATGTCCATAAACAATGATAATCATCTTAACCTCTCTTTTCTCCCTCATTTTTTCTTTTGTACAAAAAAAAGTATGCATAAAAACCTTGAAAAAAGTTTTTTTAAAATAAATAAATACCCTTTGATTTGAGTAAAAACAAAATTTTGATAGATTTGACGGAACTGATTTCGCTTTTGAGATTGAAAAGATCTTTACCAAATTTAACTTACGATTTATCCCTTGGGAAATCAATCTTGTATCATGATCCCCCAAAATGTCACTAATTGGATCACATTGAATTAATTTATGCAAATTTTTAGACACATTTATCGGAATTTTCGGCAACGAACCAAAGGTTGATTATTTACGATTATTACAAGTTTATGGCAGTCATATTATTGTTGGAGGAGCGTAAGTTTTTTTACGTTTCAATTAAAAATATTTCCGAAAAATGCTATAAAAACTGCAAAGATTTTATCCATGCAATAAAAAGTTTAGTGTTGCTTCGAAAATGACAGTGTTGCATTAAAAATCTTTAATTTATACAAAGTGGAAAGCAAAATTTACCAAAAAAATCATAGCGAGAAACACATTAATTAACCAAATAAACTTTACAGTGATCATGTTTACAATCTTACTGTAACAAAAACTGATTCCACCGTCAAAATTTCCAAAGCTTCAACCTATTATTGGCCAACTGAGCAATCGAAAGCTGATGAATGTCGTCAAAAATCTTCTGAACAAGATGATTGCCGGAATTATATTCGAGTTTTTTCAATCAATGAAAAAACCAATGATTATTTAATTTGCGGAACGTATGCTTTTAAACCAAAATGCCGGATTCTTAATTCTCAAACGCATGAAATTATTCGAGAATTTTCTGGTACCGGTTTATCTCCTCTTCATCCACAATATAATGCAACATTTTATTTGGATAATGATAATCTTTATACTGCAACTGGTAAGTGTGATAAAAAAAATTGTGAGCTAAAATGACTCAATACTGCTATTTTTACAATTAGACAAAGACCCCCAACTTGGTTACCTAAAAATTAGTCACTTTGGAGGTCAAAAACTCCAGCTGCATTAGCATTTTTATTAAACGTTTTATTTAGAAAAAATAAGGGTTAAAAATTGAAGTATAGATACATGCTGTGAGGTTAGAAAGATGTTTAAATGGATGATGAGAAAAGTATTAGTTTGAAGGTTAATGTGAATGGACATTTGAGTAGTGCCACATTAAAAAAAGAGAAAGGAATTGAGGGCTTAAAAAATTCGAAATTTTAAAACGCAAAATTGTTTAAAATTATTAATATGACTTTTTACAGTATCCGATTTCGCAAGCACTGATGCCTTAATCTATCAACGAAATATTACCTCTGATAAAAGTTCTGGAATTCGAACAGAACGAAATAACCTCAAACTTCTGAATAAGCCAACATTTGCTGGAAGTCTTCATACAGATATGGTAATTTCATGCAACATCAAAAATGTTAAACAAAAACTTATTTTTTTAGTACGTTTACTTCTTTTTCCGTGAAAGAGCAGTTGAAGCAGAAACAATAGATGGATATGGTGCATCAGGATATTATTCAAGGGTTGCAAGAGTTTGTAAAAATGATAATGGGGGCCCGACAATTTATGCAAATGAATGGACAACATATGTTAAAGCTCGGTTGAATTGTTCTTTGCCAGGATCAAAGCAATTTTATTTTGATCAAATAATTTCCATTTCAAATGTTACAAATAATTACGGTAACACAGATGGAATTGTTTATGCAACTTATGTCTCCGAATATGATTTCTTGTCACATAGTGTCATCTGTGCTTTCAATATCACTGATATTGATAAACTCTTTGAAACATCCGATTATCTTGTGACTGATCCAATGAGTGTTGCATATTATCGAAAATCAAGAGTAAATTTTTCACATTTGAAAAAATTGCTTTACGCCATTTTCTATTTTAGGATCGTCAAAATTCAATTGGAAAATGTCATAATAATTCCCATTCATTATCACCTGATCAAATGCTAAATAGCAAATCTAGTCCACTCATGGCAGATTTGGTTCCAAATGTTTTTGGCAAAGCTGTTGGAATTTATGAGGGTCAAGATCATTATAATTCAATTGCAATTCATTCTAATGTTCATCTTCCTGAACACAGCCATCGAATTGATGTTTTATTTGTTGGAACTGATCAAGGAAATGTTATCAAAATGTTGAATCTGAAAGGAACTAAAGCTGCTGAAGCAGAAAAGGATCCATTGGTTAAAATTAATTTAATCAAAGTTGCTGATGAACCAATAAGAAAGTTATTGATTTTCAATGAACAATACTTAATTGTTGTAACTGATCGTCAAGTACTTGCTTTATCAATTTATCAATGTCAACGATTTGAAAATTGTAAAGAATGTGTTGAAGCACGAGATCCATATTGTGGTTGGCATGTTCATGAAAAATCTTGTATGCCTGTAAAAAGAAGGTAATTGTATCATTTTGTTGAAGATTTTGTCAATTACAAAATTCATTTTAGTGACACTGCAAAGCATTTTCTTCAAGATGTTATTGATGGAAAATCGGCAGAATGTGGAAACTTTGAAGTTCCAATCCCTCCATTGGTTGTTAATCCACGGATTATTCCTCACACGAGCGTTGAAATCAAATCAAACTCTATTATCACCACCGAAAATCAACCTCTGCTTAAATCTGAAAAGAAATCAAATTGTAATTGCAAAACTTTATCAAGCAAAAAAGCTTTACGAGAATGTAATTGCACAAATTCATTTGACGATAATACCATGGCAATCAAAGCCGTACAAGGTATGCAAATTTTAATAATGATTGAAAAGATTATGCCTTATGCTCATTACGTCTATTAATTGCGGATTTTTTAGATCCTGTTGATGAATGGTATAAATCTACTACTTTCTTAGTTGCCCTGGCTGCCTTACAATTTGCAATTATTATTGGCCTTATTGCTTGTTACATTAGAAAAACGAAGAAATCAAAAGCTAAAGCCAAATCTCCATCCTTTATCAATGCATTTGATCATCCAACAACAAACGCCACGACATTACCGAAATTTCCAAGACCTACATCAATTACAAAATTGACATCCCCAATTCAAACTGCACCTGTTCAATATGCTGGATTCTACAGTACACCATATTCTCCAACAAATTCAAATGATGGAATTGAAGTATTTGAAAAGATTCATACGGTTGGAGTAAATGATCAAGGATACGCAAGTGGCTCATTGGGCAGCAAATCCGGTAGTGATGTTGTTGCAACGTTGGAAGGTTCTTCCCAGCCAACACATTATAATAATCCATATTTAAGTGGTGGAAGTTCAACGTCAAGTTCAAATGCTTAAAAATCATTTAACTGTAAATATAGAGTTAGAATTTCATTTTCTTCGATCTCATACATGCTCAACTTTTTTGATTTTTTTTTGCAAATGCCATGGGGGTTTTCACCAGAATTTATGCGTTTCTATCAATTCCATAGCTTTGATATGAGCTAAAAAAATACCTATAGCATTTACCGATGATTATTAACTATCACATCAAAAATTTGTTTTGTTCTTTTTGTAACTTTTTTTTAATCTTGCCATATGTTTTGAAAGTATTAATTGTATTTTTTGTTCAAAGATTTATTTTGTGCGGGTTTTTTTAGAAATTTTAATATGTTGACAAAAATAAACGATTTTATTAATTAAAAAACCATTTAAATAGTTATATCAAAAATGTGAAAATGAAATAAACTGAAGAGACAATGAAACAAGATATGAAGGAGTAAATTAAAGTTGAGTCATACGGCAGATTGTTTGCTTACTCTAATAATAAAATAGAAATAAGACAAACAATTTTATATTGAATCAAATATTCTTGCAGCAGCTTTTGATGTCCAAGCTAACATAACTACTCGGGTCTTTTTTTCAGTAAAGAGATTTTTAACATATTTTCTGTAGGGTTTTACAAAATATAATAAACATAAACTGTCTGCAATAATATGAAATGAAATAATTGGAACAAGTAAAACTCCAAAATAAATTGAGCTCGACATTTGTGCCACAAGTAAACCTCCCGCAATCCAAATTGGAAAGAAAACAAAAACTGAAGCATTGAAAAGTTGCGTTAATAAACTTCTGCAAAGTTATTTGTACAATAAACAGTCGTCAAAAAAAATAAAACCTGTGTAACATTTTTTGTAACGCAAATGTCTCTTTTGACAACACCTTTTTGACATGTTTCATTCGATACACAAATACAATATTGAATGCAAGAATTGCGATACCCACGCATGTAACATAAAATGCAACTAATATTATAAGTGCAACACCTAAAATATGCCAAAAAAAATTAAATAAAAATTGTTTACTGTAACATTTTTAAACCTATTGATTGAAAATCTGATTTTAAAACAACTCCATGAGTCAATGGTAAAAGATCATAAATTTGTTTCATTACAGGTACAATTGTCATAATTTCCTGCCTTGTCTTTGTTGGTTCTTCAACCAAATAACACAATGGACCTAAAATCCCACATTTGTTATTCTTCCAATAATTTATGTAACACACACCTGCCATACTTAACCATACACAAATATTAAAAAAGACAAATAATAAAAAAAATTGATAAATATATTTTTTAAACTTTAATGCGAATTTCGTGGCATTAAAAACTGCCAAAACCCGTGATGCCAAAGCTCCAACAAACGTTGTAATAGCCATTACTGCAGGGAATAATGCAACACAAATAAAATATATCATCCATTCACTTTTTAGTGGCAAATGTGAATAAAATGTCACAAATGGAAGTGGTAACAATACAATTGGGTTACAAATAAATAGCAAGATTTCAACGCAAAAATTACATGTTAACTGTGTTAACAATGCATATTTAAAAATTCCCATAGCTTTTGTAGATTTTTTAAGAATAACATATACCGTGAAACTAAACAATGCGGAAGAAACAATAAAAATAATATCCATTAACCATCTCAATGAATACATGAAATTTGGATGCAGTAATTCATCGATTTTAATATTTTTCCATTTGGATAAAAACATAATACTTTCATTTTCCATACAAACTTAAAAGAATTTAGTAAAAGATTTTATAAAACTTGCTTTCTGAATGTTAGAAATACGGCAGCCTTTAATTCCCTAAACTACAACCAGGTGGTTTTTAATGAGTTTTAAAGAAAACTGTGCATTCTAAAAAATAAGATTTTATATATCATCAACGAAGTATTCGTACTTGATGCATTTGGTTTTCCAGAACTTTCGAAAAAATATTTTTTTGTTTAAATCCATTGAATTGACAGTTTTCTTTTTTAGGAACAACACATAATACAGCAATTTTTAACAGACTCCAGTTTCTTACCCAAACATACATTTCACTCACATTCAAAAAAATGACAAAAATGTTCCACAAATATATTTTCATAATCCAGGTTATGAATCAGGGATATGCGGTATTACCATTACCGTAAAATGGTAATATCTATGACGTTTTGCAAATAGAGGGATGGATGGGATCAGGCGATTACGACGCTCTTTGTTTTTTTACCGCTACTTCAAAGGCGGCATCTTTGATGACGCCGCAGAGATAGAGAGGCAGGGGTTCAAAAATTCCGATTTTTGCATGACGTCATATTGGAATGACCTCTTAGCTCTGACGAATTACTCCCCTGCGACTTCCACAAGCCTTTAAATCTTTTCTCGATGATGGGATCAAAAAGAAGTATCGGCTTAAATTTTCATTTTATAGCATATTTATAGCATACAAAAAATTGTGTTTCTTTTTGATAAAAACTTTATCCCGTGGAGTTTAGAAAAAAATTCAGCAAAAGAAAAAAAACACATGAATTTTATTCTGATTACACAATAAAATGTCTGGATTTGTTGTACCAGGGGTATATGAAAAGTAAATAACAATTTAAAAAAATCTTTAGATTACTGTAATTCGATTTTTGTGAATCCTGCAAAAATTCTTAATTTCAAATTGCATCTGATTCCTATTACAGAATTACATGATATTATTATAACAGCACTTCCAAATTTTTATTCTATTAAAAATATTATTAGAGCCCAAGCGATCGAAGAAGAAAAAGAACACATTTTTTTGAACAAAAACAAGACCCACATAAATTAATAGTGCATCGATGCTGTTTACACTAACAACAATGCACGTGCCAGAAAAATCCTACTATATACTTCTCATATAATGTAATTTCGTGTCATGTAAACTATCCAATAAACCACAACACAATTTGATACAAGTGTAACCGTGCTCAACTAATAAACTTAAATGACTAATAAAAACAAAATGTACAAAATCAAAACTTGAAGTAAAAAACTCAAACTTTATAACAAATATAAAGTGAGACATAGTAACAAAACGAAAAACAAAAATTATGCATTAACACGTTTGTCACGAAGAAATTCACGACGAGAGAAGTTAAATTCGAGTGACTTTTTGTAGAAGGGATTTGGAGCCATTTCAGGATTATTTCCATGATCATTTGAACCATTGCCATTAGAGCCTTCACCAGATCCGGTGCCGTATCCATTTTCACCTTCAAGATTTGCTTTGCCAGATGTTCTGCAAATATTAACATGAGAAAGAATATAAAAAACAGAAACATACGCAAAGGTATTAAAGATTTGACGACCCCGTTCAGCATATCGATTAGCAATATAAACTGGAGCGGGTAAACTAGTTGGAGAAGTGACGATTTGGAAATCATAGCAGAGTGCATTTGTCCAACGTTCGAACATATCAAGTGTGGCATCCTTTTCAGTTGTATAAATGATAGTGTATTTGGCGGTCTTTGCGGAGCCCTATAAAAAGTACGTAATTAATACAGTTTAAAAGAATAAATTAAACATACTTGAATGGCCAAATGAGAATTCAAGTAATATTCACTGTAGACACTGCTAACAGCATTGCTATCAATAACAGTCCCAGGAAGAATATTTTGAGCATCAGAACGATCATTAGGATTGATCTAAAAACATGAATGTCAAAGGAATTCAAATAAAAAAAAGTTAACTAACATGTTGTTTAAAGAAGCGGACGGAATGCATCTTGCTAGGAATAACAACGGAGACAGGGGCACCAGGAGCATATTTCTTGACGATTGCAGCGATGATTCTATAAAAGACCCAATCCAAAATAAGACAATAAAATGATAAAAAAACATACGGGACTTCATAACGAAGAACACTTCCAAAAGCACCTTCAGCACATCCTAAAAATAAGTCAATGAATAAAGGAACAAATGCAACAAAAATGATATAAAGTTTACCGCTACGGAAAAGAATTACACGGGAAGGAACACATTGACGATTTTGCTTAAAGCGATCAAGAATTTCAACAAGCAATTTATCAAGAACCGTAAGCTAAAAAAGTAAAATTAATTATACATATAACTGCATCAAAAAGTTACATACCTTTTCATCACGCAACTGCGGCTGAAAGAAGAAATTGCCGATAAATTCATTTGAATTTTTTCCATCATTTGCAGAAAAACTAAAACCATAGTTAAGAAATGGAAAGCAACAAAAAATGGCGTCTCATACCCAAGCATAGAGAAATTTGTAGGAGTATCACTGTTATTACTACCAGCTCCATCAGTTTCTTCAGGTTTTGGTGCAGCAGAAGCACCTAAGCCACCAGCAGGATGATTCATACCAAGGCCAATAAAAAGCACAGTTGGATCAATAGCATAATTATCCAAAGTAATGGTATAATTGAGACCTAAAATTAATTTTAACACTGAATTGAAAGTAAAAACAATAATAAAAATTACCACCAAGTTTAACATTTGTCTTGGCAACAATATTTTCAAGAGAAAGAGGACTTTTCTTCATAACATTGTTAATGGTTTTGGTCTTAACACATTGACTGATAAGGCTGTACTTCCGTTCCATGCCCTTGATGACACCTAAAAATAAAACGTTAATACCAATGGCAGCAGTGAAAGTGGAACTTACTATGCATTTTACTATCAAGATCAGAATGTCCAATAAGAATAAATTCGCATTCATTCTCACTTGCAGATTTGAAGGCATCTTCAATATGAGCAGTATCACAAGCGACTTCCCAAATTTTTGCTGGCGGAGGAAGAACAAGACCACGATTTTGGCATTCATGATAAAATTTTTCAACAAATTGTCTAAAAACCACTCATAAAAACTTGTTAATGATAAATGAAAAACATACTGAAAATCACCAAGACGCATACGTTCACGTGGGACATTCAAAAAGATGGCGCACCAGACCATAACTTTGCTGCATTTGACATATTTTGCTTGACGAGGTAAACGCCATTTACCGTTTCCTTCAGGATCAAGGCCACCATTGGCATATTGGATTTGAGGAGGTTTAAGTACACGAGCTTCAACCTTCAAAGGTGTATCAATGACAGACAATTTAGCCTTCTTCATGAATTCATCAAGACCAAATGAAAAAGAATGAAAGCAGCTATCGATTTCTTGGATTTTAACACAAGGATTGACAGCACAAGCCTAAAATTTAAGCATTAGGAGTGTAAGAATTATAAACAAGACATACTTTAACGATTGTTGCAATATCAGTTGAAGAAATATTACCATTTCCAACACGTTGATAATCTGCAACATGCAACAATTCAAGAGGATACATTGGTTGAATTCCTTTAATCTTTTTTGCACCATACTAAAATAGATAGAAATAGGACATTGTATAGAAAACCAAAAGAACATACAGCTAAAGGCCATTGTGGATATTGCAAAGTAATGTTGTAACGTTCTTGAAAGTATTGAGCGACACTAAGTTCACGACCTTCTTGTTCGATCATAGATTGATGAGCATCCTGTGAACACAAAGATTTAAGAATAATAGCAGCATGTTGACGATTACCATAGATAGGAAAAACTTCCAAACCTACAAAGAAAAAAATTAGATGAGAAACATTAAAAAAGAAAAAAGATAACGAACGTTTAACATATTTATCAATTACTTCGGCATGGTGAGGTGCAACCATAATGGTGGGTTCAACTTGAAGAGCAAGGCAAAGCATTTCAAGAAGATTCATCGACGAGTAGAAAGGAGTCTTCTTGGCTAAAAAAACCAAGTCAGTCATGATAAAAAGTAACAATCTTACAATCAATGATAACAGCAGGAGCACCATTATTCTTTGGACCTTCAACACAAACAACTGCCTTTGAAGCACCAGCAGCCAAATACTTCCCATTATTCAAATTAGGGGAATTGAATCCATGCTAAAATTTTGAGTTTGAATTGTCATAAATTTATTAAAAACTCACTTTTGCGGCATCCATAAAATATGTCTTCTTACTTTCGTACATGACATGATCTTCACTAAAACATAAGATTTGATAAAAACACATAAACAATGAATATAAAACTAACGGATGTTGTGAAGCAAAGCGTGAAGTAGCCAATTCCAAGAATCGAATAATATGTGCCGGTTGATCGAGTACATCATTAGTTTCACTCTTTTTGACGATATCACGAATATCAAAGACATTATCGGGTGGCTTTTTGAGAATGAGCTTGACCTTATAAGGACGATCAATAGCTGCTTGAGTTTCTGGCCCATCGAGCATCAATTCTTGAGCAGAAAGTTCAACAAGAGAAAACAAGGTGGCAGCATAATCATAACAAAAACAATCTGGATCACTGCCAAAGACATTAGGATACTTTCGAACAAATGCGGAGAGCAAATGTCGATGCATTTGACGATTTTGATAAGCAGTATAATCCGGCATCTTCCGACCAAATGTATCTTCAAAAATCAATGGGCATTCTTTTAATTCTGCACCAACGAATTTCATATATTCAAGATGATATTGATAGACGGGAACAGACTAAAGATGAAGGTATATATTATAAGTATTGATATTATAAAAGAGACTTACTTGAGTTCGAAGACCATAAATATTTGAATCAACAACGACTTGTTGATCACCTGCACGAACAGTTCCACGAGCAATTTGATCTTTGTCAACGAAGATAGTTTGAGCAGGTTCCAAATTTAACCTTTTCAAAGCATTCATGCATTGAGTTTCAGCATTATCCATACGAGATGAAGCAGCATTTTCCTAAAAAAGCAAACATATTAAAAGGTAACAATGTATACAGATCGTTTGCAGGGAAGCAACTTGAGGGTAGGAAAAGAGGAATTTTTCTGCTTTGGAGTCAAAAAATGGAAATTCATACTAGGTAAATTCACATTTTATAGACCTTTTATAAAAATAGTTTCCCTTTCCCCTCTCTTAAATTTGTCCAAGTTATGTCACGCGTCCGATGTGCATTAATTAAGAACAACCCCATTTGGAAACTCTATTCCAAAAAAAAGCATTACAATGGAAAGCCAAGAGGCATTTCTTAAACAACGTATCTTTATTGAAAATCTCGCAATGTGCGGAAACCATATAGAATGAAATCTGCAGCTATAAAGTATAAAGCAAACTAGAATAAGCATATATAGCTGCGCAAAGCTCCAAAAGATGACAGTTTGGGATCGAGATATGCAAGTAAAGGAGTTGCAGAATTAATCAAATCCCCAAGAAAAAATAGTTATAACTTACAGGTAAGCTACGATCGCTTCCATGCGTAGCTCCACCACCAGAGCTTCCATTATTTGCGGCAAACATAATGATAGAGAAGAACAAGCTATCTAAAAAATATGTAAAATGAGAAAAATATATTGACAAATTCTACTATTTATAGAAAGCCACGAGAGAAACACGAATGAATAAAGTATTAATTAAAAGAATATTAATAATTTGCGTATGTAAAAATATAATTCTGATTAAAGCTGTGTTTTTTTTAACACAGAGCTTTTATCAAAAAAAGAGGCAAAGAAAAGTTGAGCTCGCAAAAAATTGATGCGCAACATTGATCGTAATTTTCGTGTCAAAAACACTCAATTTGCGGCAAATTTGTAAACTTTTTTAAACCTTCGAAAATTTTTCCAAGTGTTCCAACTTGCAAGTTCAAACATCATTTTTTTGTACAAAAAGTATGTTTTTTTATTAATTAAGAATCAGTATTTTTTTATTACCATTTATAAAAAAAATTTGTTAACAACAACTTTAGCACCGATTTGTAACTCTCGCATCACTTTTTTGGTTGCGTAAACTTTTTTTTGAAAAGCAAAAAGTCCATATTTGTAATAATAACAACATCTATAACTAACCTTATTTTTTATTGGATTTCCGTAGCCATAATTAATACAACAACCACAAAATGTCAAAAAATAACTCGAAGTTGTGCTTATAAAAGCTGAAATGTGGTTGAAGTATGGGTTTTCAAAATAACGGCTACAGGAATATGTAAAAGATTAACTTGGTGGACTTAATGACAACAGATGGGACTACAAAATAGCGTTGATAATTTTTTTTGTCAAATTAATTTTTCTGCCATTTTACCAGCACCCAAAAAAATGTCAAAGTGCCCTATGTAACTATCTTATTCTTTTCAATACCATAGCAAATTGGTGCCAATAATTTTTTTTATTTTTTCTTCATAGATGAACAACCCTTGAACACCAGTTTCTTTATATCATGCCATATTCAAATTTTTTCGTAAATTAAGGTGGTAGTTTATTTTAAAAATTATTACTATAAAAATATTGCGGATGAATCATTTTTGGTAATTCTGTGGGTTTATAGGTTTTTTGACATGCTGAATTTGAATTTAATTAATATATATCTTATCTCCTCAACCCAATAACACCATATTTTGGGATAGATCTAAGTTAAATTGGCAGACTGAATTTCAGTTAAATGTAGGCTTTACTAATTCAAATAAATTTTTTTGTTGTTTTCTATACTTTAAAAAATCATATATAATATAACAAACATAATTAATAATTATTATTTTTTGTAAGATTTATTGAAATAAAAAATATATTATACAATACTAAAAATCTACCAAATAGCCTATTTCCTACAATGACTGTTTTTTGACGAGGAATAAGAAATGCAAATTTCTTATTCAAATTTCAGAATGAAAGCTTTCAAAGTCTATAAAAGCCCAACCATTCCCCTTTTTTATTCACATTTTCTGAGTTAAATATTTAAATTTATTTCCAATACAAATAAATTATCCATACATATAAAATAAGCACCAAGAAAGTTCAGCGATTTGAACGTTTTTTCTTTGGATAGCTTTTAGAAGAATTTCCACCACCACGTTCAGGATAATCACGTTTTGCAGTTCCATTTCCACCAGGTTTTCCATTGCTTCCACGAGACTTATTAGTATAAGATTTACTAAAAGATAATGATTGAGAGGGTGGATGTGGGTGGGTATACTTTGGTAGATTTTTAGTATTGTATAATATATTTTTTATAAATCTTACAAAAAATAATAATTATACTATACCAAAAATCTACCAAATAGCCTTGTTTAAAGCCTGACCTCAAAACCGAGTCTTGGAATGAGGTGTTTATATCTTTTTGGTAAAAATTTTGGAAGGTGGACCCCTTTTTACTCCAATTTGCAGCTTCAATGACTTGTGCTGCAGAAAGACCACTTGCAGCGGCTCTAGATGTCGCAGCTGATCGAGTGCTATGCCCTGTAAAACCTTCAATGCCAGCTTCTGTAAGCGCAAGTTTTAGCCATCGAGATACTGTCGAAGAAGTGACAGGACGATGAGGTTTTTGGTAAGATAATAGCAAAGAGTTTTCATTATTTCGAAAACTTTCAGTAAATTTTAGATAAAATTTAATGTTTTCAAGCGGACATAACTTTGGATCAGAAAATTTTTCATAACGAGCAATGTGGGGAGCTCCAAATTTTCTATTTTTAGTTATCAAGATACGAAATTCCCAAACTTCATTTGATTTGCGGAGCGTATCTAATGATAATGCAGCTAATTCATTAGCACGTTTAGGACTGCATAATGCAAGCAGAAGTACCGTTCGATAGGTTAAAATTTTTGCATCTAATTCAGTCAATGGCCATTGAAGATGAATCCATTCTAACGCCTGATCTACGTCCCAGATTTCTGCGCGTTTTGGATCTGAAGGTTTAGCTCGAAGTAATCCTTTGGAGAATTTTGCCAACATTTCTTCTGCTGCTTTTATAATATGCGATTTTCCTGCTGCAGTAAAATAGCTGGATAATGCGGCTCTGTGTGTGCCTATTGCATTCTGGCCTAAGCCTTTTTGGAGCAAAGATTGCAGAAAATTTGCGATTTGAGCCGGCGGGGGATCCGAGTGATCGATGCTCTGTTCGCTGCAAAATGTTGACCATTTTCTTAAAGCAGATTCATACATTTTGATTGTACTTGGGGCCCAAGCTAAGAACATAGTTTTTGCCGTTTCCTCAGAGCAACCCAATTCTTTCCATACCTGGAGCAAATATACCATGCTGCAAAATGAATATTTTGATTTAATTTAATTTCAGGTGAAGCAGATTTTATGCGCTTATTTTGAATTAAAAGCGGGCCTTCTGCTAAAGCATGTAGTCTAGGCCAAATAGCTGAAGATGGCCAAGCAGGAGTAATCAATATTAGAGATTTTACTTCCTGTACAGCTTTTTGCAACACTTTTCCTGCCAAGCAAAATGGTGGGAAAGCATAAGCCTTTAAATCTTTCCAGGAATGAGCAAAAGCGTCAGTTCCAATGGCACCTGGATCTGGACGTAAAGAAAAATATTTTTGGCATTGATTATTTAAGCGCAATGCAAATAAATCAATATCTGGAGAACCCCATTTTGAAAAAAGATGAGAAATTGTTTGAGCATCCAATTGCCATTCATAGCTATCTCGAAAATTTCTTGATTCTTCATCAGCGATTATATTCGTAACGCCGGGAATATGTGAAGCTATGACATAAATATTTTTATCCAAAGCCCAACTCCATAAAGCCTGTGCAGCTTCTAATAAGGGCTTGCTTCTGGTGCCTCCTCTTCTATTTATGTAAGCTGCTGTAACTGCGTTGTCAGTTTCAAGCCTTACGCCAACATTTGTGAGCATTTTACAAGCAACTTGAAGACCTAATAATGCAGCCTTAAGTTCTAAAACATTAATATGCATCTTTGATTCATCTGTTGACCAACGGCCACCTGTTCTAGATGATTCATAAGAGCAACCCCAACCACGTAACGACGCATCTGTACGAACTACATGAGCGATCTTAGGGATTAAAATGCTTTTAGAGAAATCTTTTGCACCACTTTTTGACCAGAAAATTGCTTCGGCTTCAGCTTCTGGTAAAAGTTTTAATTTTTTATCAAAATCAGCTGATCTTGGCCCTACGCCTTTCAAGGATCTTTGCAGATATCGAGCTTTTAGAGCACTAAAATTACAAGCTAATTTTATGGATGCCAGCATGCCGCAAAGTTTTGATACTTTTCGAGCTGCAACTGTTTCAGATTGAAGCAGTTCTTTGGCTAAATTTTTAACTTTTTCTTGCTTTTCAAGCGGTACAGAGAAAGTCATTTTTGTTGAATCAATGCAAAGGCCCAAGAATTCAATCTGTTGAACTGGGTTTAATTGAGATTTTTGTTCATTCACAATCAAGCCTAATGCCTTAAAAAGAGCTGTTGCTATTCTTAAGTCTTCAACAAGTTGATTTGCAGTATCAGCGATAAATAGCCAGTCATCGAGGTAAACAATTAAACGAATTCCTCTTGCACGAAGAAAACTTGCAACTGGTTTAATAACTTTGGTATAAACTCTTGGAGCTGTAGCTAAACCGAAAGGTAATGCACGAAAAGCATAAATTACACCATCAACTTCAAAAGCTAAATATTTTCGTGAGCTTTTTTTGATGGGAATACCAAAGTAAGCATCCTGCATATCAAGTTTTGCCATAAAAGCGCCAGGGGAAAGTAAATCTTTTACGAGCAAAAGACTTTCCATTTTGAAATGTTTATTTCGAATCATATGATTTAACGCTTTTAAATTTATTACTGGCCTTTGCGCTCCATCTTTTTTAGGAACTAAAAAGATAGGAGATATCCAAACCACTTCTGATGCTTTTACTTCTTTTATTGCTCGCTTTTCTAGCAGTTTTGTTGCTTCAGCATGAACAAGAGGATCTGCAGCTGTGCTGTTGTATACAGATCGAAAAGAAGAAGTGATCTTTTTACGAAGCGGTAACCTATAGCCTTTGACGGTACGCAAAACCCAGCTATTGTTAGTAATTAATGCCCAATTATATGCAAAATATTTTAATCTGCCTGCTTCTACTGGTGCATCAATTTTTTTAAATTTTGGCAGCGCTCCTTGTAAAACCTGTCTTGTTTTTGGAACTGCATTAATTGGAGATTTAAGGGGCGATCCCATTTTATCCCAAGAAAAATTAGCCCACCTTGGCTGTTTCTTTGATTCTTTATCTTTCAAAGCATCTTTGATTTCACGAACCATATCTGATGAAAACAAATTATGGATACGTTCATCATCGAGGTGAGGATGACGTTCAGATTTTAGATCAAGGGTGCGGCGCCGGGCGCCGGGGATCTCAGAAACAGGGACTTTCAATGATTCAAGAGCAGCAACACGACGAGCTACAGTAATATCATGAATTAAGACAGATAAGATCCGTTCAGCACGTTCACGATATGTTACTTCCTGTTCTGTGCCACGGACGGTCGAGGAGCTCGACAGGGCAAGTAAATTGAGAGCAGAATAAAGTGCTTCATGATGTTGAATAACTTGATTTTCATTCATTACAACCTTCATATCTTTTCCCTTGAGTTTTCGATCAAGACGGGGAGCAGTAGCACAAACATCATTAACCATTGGAAGATTACCAAACCAAGTATCTCGTAAACGAGTATCAACTGCGGTACCACGAGCATAATTTCTAAATGTTGTCATTTCATTTTCAGATAAATTTACCTTTTCACGAGAAATTTCATTTTTTAGATCTTCAGGTGCCGGGGGAACCTGATTTGATCCCATATTACGTTCAGGGGTACCAGCAGGAGTAGCTCCAGTGGATTCATTCAATGCTGATGTTTCAGATGAAGAGCTACGACGACGTCGGCGGCGTTCACGCCTTGATGAAAAACTTGATGAAGACCGCGACCGAGAACGACTTGACATTTCAGCAAATAAAATTTGATGAGAGAGAGAAAAACACACAACCAATTTGCGAACAGTCTTGACGAGGAAAATGTGAATAAAAAAGGGGAATGGTTGGGCTTTTATAGACTTTGAAAGCTTTCATTCTGAAATTTGAATAAGAAATTTGCATTTCTTATTCCTCGTCAAAAAACAGTCATTGTAGGAAATAGGCTATTTGGTAGATTTTTGGTATAGTATAAAAGTTATTTTTTGTTATTCTTTTGGAATAAAAATAGATTTAAAACACAACGAAAAATCGGAGAAGAAAAAAACAAAAACAAGTTTTATAACAGTTTAAAGTTACGAAACTGATAATTAAAATGTATGATTATAAAAGGTACCCTTCAGCATGATATAATCAGTTTAGAAGTGCGATACACAAAAATAATGAAATTTATTAATTTTTTATTTATCACATTTTATTTTTTGATTTTTGTTATCTTTCAAGTTAATGGTCAACTATTCGGTATGAATGATCCCGGGAATGTCGCCCTTGGTGGCCGGAATCCTATTGCAAATTTTTGGATCTCCTGTACAAGCATTAATTGTGGAGGCGGAAAACGTTAAGCCATGAATAATGTATAAATTGTTAAACACTTTTGGATTTTTGTTTTAATTTATATCTTTGTAAATATTGAAAAAAAAACCTAAATAAATATTTCATCTTGAAAAAGTTGTGAAAAAGCCAATTTGAACAAAAAAATGAATCGTTATAAAATCACAGTTACATATAAAAATGTCTTTTGGATAGTCTAAGACACATCATCATAGTTTATTAATTTATTTTTTTGAATTTTATTCAGACAAAACAATTTTTGTGAAGTGGATCAGTACTCCCACACATGTTACATAATATTGTTTTTTTAAGCAAGTAAATATGAATAAAAATATTTTCATCTAAACACATTGTTAGTTGGCTTAAACCATTAAAAAAACAATTTAAAATAATAAAATTAAAAAAAAAACAAATTTCATTGAACTTCTCATTTATTTGTTATGAAGAATGAACATCAAAGAAATATTCAGTGACATTTGTAACAAATACAGTAGCGTTCAAAAGTTTTTACACAAAATGTTTTTTCACCATAACTATTTTTCTAGTAAGGTGACATCTATGAACCCTGTCTATATTTTGAAGGCCTATCTAGGGGCTATTCAAAAAACACAACTTTATACCCTGAGGGTCTTTACACGAAAAGTTTCGAGTTTTTTTAAAAAATTTGGTGTTCAAAAGTTTTGACACAAACTTTTTTGCTTAGAAAAAATTTTTATTTTGCATTTTTTTAATATTCAAATGATTAAATTATATTTCTAACATCCATATTTATCATATTTGGGGCGTTTGAACCCATAAAAATATCAAAAACACTAATTGGAATGAGTGTAAAATACTGTATTTTCGTCATTTTTGGTGTTTTTGCGGGACCTGTAAATCGGTGCACCAGCGGTGCATGGTGACACCACATACATTTTTAGATAGTCTCATATATCATTAATAAGTATGGGAAGTTTCATACACCCATCTACAATACTTACTTCAGGCCGATTTTTTGAAAGTGTCTCGTTTTTGACTGTTTTTCATAGTTTTTGTCATTTTTCAACATTTTTCTGCACTTTTCGACTGTTTTGGCATCTCTTTGGTTTAATGACCTGAAGCGGGTATTGAAGTTGGGTATATGAAACTTCCCATACTTATTAATGATATATGAGACTATCTAAAAATGTATGTGGTGTCACCATGCACCGCTGGTGCACCGATTTACAGGTCCCGCAAAAACACCAAAAATGACGAAAATACAGTATTTTACACTCATTCCAATTAGTGTTTTTGATATTTTTATGGGTTCAAATGCCCCAAATATGATAAATATGGATGTTAGAAATATAATTTAATCATTTGAATATTAAAAAAATGCAAAATAAAAATTTTTTCTAAGCAAAAAAGTTTGTGTCAAAACTTTTGAACACCAAATTTTTTAAAAAAACTCGAAACTTTTCGTGTAAAGACCCTCAGGGTATAAAGTTGTGTTTTTTGAATAGCCCCTAGATAGGCCTTCAAAATATAGACAGGGTTCATAGATGTCACCTCACTAGAAAAATAGTTATGGTGAAAAAACATTTTGTGTCAAAACTTTTGAACGCTACTGTAATATTTTTCAGTCTTTTTTCAGGACAAACATTGAACACGCTGGGAAAACGTGTTTCTTACCGCGAAAATAGTAAAGGAACACCGTAATCTTTAAACTTTAAGCTATTTTTTTGAAGCCACTATTAATCTTATACTGTTGAAATTTTTCTGAAATCACTCTTTTACTACAGGTGAAGAAATTTACGGGATCTTTTCCCCTAAATCTCGAATTTAAAAAATGACGTTTTTTAAGTTTTTACCCATTTTTTGTCGATTTTGGTCATATTTGGGTCTGTAAAAACAGAACTAATGCATATTTTTTTAAATCCTCCCGTACATGCCTGCTAGACACCTCAAAGAAGTTATGGTGAAAGTCTGGGACAAATCTATGGGAGCATCGCTTCAAAAAAACGTTTTGTCCACACTTTTCCCAGCGTGCATTGAATAAATATTCTTTTAACAGTGTTTCGTAATGTCTTTTTCTGAAAATGTGTCAGTTAGTGGTTTGTTTCCTTTAAACATTTTTTGATTAATTATATTTTTGATGATCATTTTTTTGCTCACATTTTTATTGACGTAGTTTCCCAATTTTTTAAAGAGCAAAACACTTTTTTATGAAACTTATTTTTTGTTATCACCAAAATATAAACGAAAAATAAACGGTTTAAAGTAAATACATGAGTAATTAAAAAATTAAAAATAAAACAACACCACGTGTTTTGATGTTTTCCCATCCTAAAACCCCAAGATTCAAGAGTATAAAAAGCAAAGGTATTTTCGTTAACATTAATAAACTGTTTTCTAAAGATGAACCGTATTTCTTCATTATTAAGCTGCATTTATTTTTTGATAATTGTTATCTTACAAGTAAATGGTCAATTATTTGGGATGAATGATCCTGGAAATATTCCTTTTGGTGGATATCATAACCCTATTGCAACATTTTGGTTGTCATGCACATCTGAAAATTGTGGAAAAGGTCGATAAACTTTAACTATCATAAACTAAAATCTCTATTATAAATAATTGTTTTTTTGTATATTTATTTGTATATTTTGAATTCTAATGATTAAAAATTAATAAAACAATTTCTTGAAATCTCCAAGTTCTAAACAAGTTCAGTTTTATTTCACTTAAGAATTTAGTAATTAAAAAAATATAATTTACACGAAAAATGAAAAATATTTTCATTGAAATAATTTATTTTTTCCCGAATTGATTGCCATTATTTGAACTTGAGCTTGCTTGTGCTTGAGAATTTGATCCGGAATTGCCGCCCATTCCAGGATAAATTCCTCCATATCCTGGATATGCACCACCAAGAGCGGGATTAACTCCACCGAATCCTGGATTGATACCTCCAAAAGCAGGGTTACCATAACCTCCAGTAAGAGCTGGATTAACACTTGGATATCCTGCATATGGGTTCATTCCATATCCTCCTGTTGGCACACTCATTCCATATGGATTAACTCCATAAGCTCCCGTGAGTCCATTGTATCCAAGGCCATTGAGACCAGCTGTTCCATATGGACTCATTCCAAGGCCAGTTGTTCCGTATCCATTCAAACCTGCTCCCAATCCTGCGGTAAGAGGATTGTATACACCAGTGGTTCCTAATCCATTAAGACCATATCCGGTAGTGAGTGGGTTATAATCTCCTGTTAAGCCATTGTATCCAAGGCCAGTGGTTCCAAGACCATTCATGCCATTGTAAAATCCGGCTTGGTTAAAACCATTAAGTCCTCCAAGGCCAGTAACAGCAGGGTTTAATGGTGAAGAATATGGGTTTAATGATCCATATGGACTCATTCCAAGGCCAGTTGTTCCGTATCCATTCAAACCAGATGATCCTAATCCAGCAGTAAGAGGATTGTATGCACCAGTAGTTCCTAATCCATTAAGACCATATCCGGCAGTGAGGGGATTGTAAGCTCCAGTTAACCCATTATATCCTAAGCCAGTGGTTCCAAGACCATTCATGCCGTTGTAAAGTCCGGCTTGATTAATGCCATTAAGCCCAGCAGCTCCATTGTATCCAAGGCCAGTTGTATATGGATTCAATACACCAGCATTTCCTAATCCATTAAGACCTGTTGTACCTAGTCCTGTATTGTATGGGTTTAAAACTCCAGTGGTACCCAACCCGGTTGTTCCAAGGCCCGAAGAACCATATGGTAGAGCGCCTCCTGGATAAGTTGGATAATTTGGACCACCAACTGCAGGATTGATTCCGGTTCCAGTGCCACCAGAATTTGAAGAGGCTTGTGCTTGTGAATTTGATCCACCATTTTGAATAGGAACATTTTGAGCCAATGTATTCGTGGCAAGAAGCAAAACAATAAAAGAAACAAGTGAAATCATTTTTAATTGAAATTTATAATATTAAAATGTTAGATTAAATTGTGATGAATATTTCAAATTTTGGTTGCGCTTTTATATGGCTCTAAAATTTCGATGCTCAACAATCATGTTTTTTTAGAATTGAAACAAATAAATAAGCTTAATAACTGACTATTTCATTGTTTCTGTTAATATTAGCTGTTTATTAATAAAAACAAAAAAAAGCTGGACAAATAATACTTTTGGAACATTAATAAGTGTTTGAACCGGGGAATAAAACTGATGTTCTAGACATCACGTACAAATGAAAAAAAATAGAATTATGGATAAAAGATTTTGTCCTCTTATTTTTTTCGTCAACATTGAACCAATAATAAAAATATTTTTGCATGTTTTTACAGACACCGAAAACAAGTGATTTTAAAAATAAATTCTACTTTTTTATTTCGTTTTGACTAATTTTTTTCATCAATCCCATTAAAGATGTAAACGTTTTTTCTCTTGTAAGCCCGAATATAACTTTGTGAAACCAGTGGATATGAAATCAAAAGTAAGTCAAAGTAGACCTTGAAATATTATCAATTCAAAACACTATTTTTTTGTAACATTAATAGTGCATTATGGTATATATATGAAGTTGAAATAATTGATATTTTCTAGTTTATACTGTTAACTTTTATTTGCAAAATTGGAAACTGGTTTGATTAAGTCAATAATATTTTTATTTTTAAAAATTCTAAATTATTAGTCTTTTTTGTAGCTAAGTTCATTTTAAGACATAATCAGTCATATGTGTCTGTTTGAATTTATTGACAAACAGCTCTAAAATTAAGATGGTTAAATGATAATTTTAAAGCTATATTTGGGACAAAAGAGAATAATAATACTGATAATAAAACATGAGATGATGCTATTTGTCATCAGTGTACTCCAGCCCTACCTTAAAATGGAAGGAAAACGACTGCATTTTAGGAGTAAACAGTTTGTCATTTATTACAAGAATTTCGAAAAAAACCAATCTTTTAAGATTTGTGTTTGAAATAATCTTAAAAATTTTGTAGTGATTATGTATTAAAATTTAAAAATGCTGATTTCAGGTTAAATTTGATTCAACCAAAGATGGAAAAAGATAAAAAGAAGAACATTACTAATATTGGTAATGGAACATTACGATTTGCAAATGAAGGCACTAAAATTATCAAAGCTCATAATCTTGTACCTACAAAATATGCTTTTCGTCGTAAGTTCAGATAATTAATGCGCTTGCAGAAAAAAAACATTTATCGAATTCTTTGAAATTTTTAGCAGCAAATGGTAAATCAAATGTCTTAAAAATTGTCGATACTACTGCGGGTTCAAAGGAAAAATGGGTATTACGGATTGATAAAGGTCATGCAAAAGGAGCGTATGTATTTTTATAAAATTTAACAAAAATCAAAAATTATGTTATTATTAGGAAAACACCACATATTAATTTAAATGAGAAACTCACTGGACTTCCAGATCCGCATACAAAAGTATCCAATGGTGCATTAAAAGCGGCGGAATGCGTGAATACTGTTTCAAATAAAATTCAGGTCGGATAATTTTTTATAATCCTTGATGAAGCTCATATTTTTGAAGTCCTTGAACAAAATTTTATTGCCTGTAGCGATTGCAATTGATACAGCACGTATTAGCCATGCTGTCTATACAGATTATAAAAAGGATGATTTAAAGAAACGACCAAAAAAGACAATAAAAACAACGTCATCTGTTGCCGGAGGATGGAGCGGTGGATTATTGGGTGGATGGGGTGGGGGACAAGTTGGTTCTGCGGCAGGCGGTAAACAATAGAATTAAAAATCTGGCTATTTTTTGATTTTTAGGGGCTATTGGTTCATTGTTCGGTGGCATTGGTGCAGTACCTGGAGCAGCAGTTGGATGCATTCTTGGATCAATTACAGGTGCAATTACTGGAGGAATTGGCGGATCTTTTGCAGCTGAAAAAGCCGCCCAGAAAATTTGTGACAATGTTTTTGATAAATCAGAGCGAAAATTGTTGTTGAACTATGAGAATATCATCATCTATATAGCAACTGCAGAAAATATCGAAAATTTGAATTTCTTTGTTATTGATCGTACATCTGCTCAATTAATTGATGATTTTTCATTTGAAATATCTGATATCAGCTTATTCTTATCAGAACTTCCAAATTGTTTCAAAAAGAAAACAAAGGCAGTTATTTTCAATCTTACACATTTTGTAAATTCAAAATATCCTGATACACAAAAATTCTGCCAAGAATCTATGAAAGGCTTTCCTCAAGAAACGCTTTACAAAATTATCGAAAACAATATCTTATTTGTTACAACTGCACTCATCGCTGCCAACAGTAATAACAATTTTAACATGGAAAATGGAACAACGATTTTACTTGCAAATATTTTTGATGAGAGCAGCGAATTCATTTTTCTTGAATATATTAACGAAGTGTATCAAATCAAAGATATCAAAAGCTCTGACAGTAATGACCCAGTTTTCATTCAATTGAATATGTTCTCGTTTTGTGAAACAGATATATTGGTAACTTTAACCCACGAATCAAGTTCAAAATGTACAGAAATAGTCAATTTAATCAATGAAACAAACTTTTGCCAGTCATTTCACTTGAACTCTGATTATAAAAATTTTCTTTGCAATGCTCTAATCGAAGTTTCAAAAATGCCAAAAAACTGCAAATTCCCTGTTATACATGGTACTTAATATATGAAAAAATGACGGCTCCGTTTTCAGATTACATTTTCATGCATTATTTTTGTGTTTTATGTATTCATAAAAAATACAGTTAAAAAATGTTTTTTAAAATGAACACGAATTAGGAAATTGCAGGAATACTTTAAAAAATTTTCCTTTCTTTAGATTAAAAGGTAAAAATCAACATTTGGTAAGAAAGATATTTTTTATGTTTCTAATTTTTGTCAAGAAAAACACCCGAGTTTATAAAAACCAAAGTAAATTTATTGATTTATTAAAAAATTCATAAAATTGTGAGATAAACAAATGATAAATAACAGGAAAAAATTATAAAGAAGCAATACCAGATGAATAAACTGTCATTATTCATCGTATCCATATGATTCATTTAATACACTCAACAATTGCAAATGCATTTGATGTTCAAAATTCTTCAGTCGAATATCACGTTCTCTAAGAAAAAAATTTCTTGATTTGCTGATTACAACAAATGAAAAAATGTAAGTTGAAGAAATGATGTAAGGAAGTGCAGCAAGAATAAACAAGCCAACTAAAAACGGATTTATCATTTATTAATGAATATATATAATTAAAAGTAAAACTCACGATTATATTCATACTAGAGGTGCCCCGCCCCTCCGGGGCGGCCACCAATGATTCTTGTAAAAAGTTATTGCTCATGTATCTTTTTTGTAGCATAAAACAATCAAAAAATTTCACTGCAAAAAATGTTTTTAGCACTTGCTGATCTCGGTTAACAGTTAGTTATCTTCAAAAGCCAACTGTTTAAGCAAATAGATAAAAAATTAAAGAAGATTAACACAAATAAAATTGCTTTAATTTTTTAACCACAAAAAAATTGACAGCAAAAAATTTTTGTCATCGAAAACGATGTTTGACGTTTGCGACCCTTTGCCAAAAACAGCGCTTCTTTTAAAATAAAAAGGGTACAGACCAACGCACATTGTCTCTTTTACGGGTAGAATCATTTCGTGGTTTAGGAGCCGCTGTTGGATCTTGTTTGTTAGGGACCGGGTAAGCATGATACAAAAATAAAATCTTAAAAATGCCATTAATCACCCAGTTGATAATCTTAAAATATTTTATTAGTTTTATAATAAAAAGGATTTAAGCTTACAATTAAAATTTTTGCAACAAGTAAAGATTTGGGATTATTGCTTTTTACCCCAACATAAACCAAAACATGTATGACGATGCCGAGGATACTACCCCAAAGGATAGATACAATAATGCCAACAATTGCAAAAATTTTTGTAAATGGCTATAAAAAAGGGTCAAAATTATTCATTAACATACAAAAACGATGCTTACTAAAATATTTTTGCCAAAACATTGATCATCGGACGACATCTTAAAGTTTGAGCAATAAAATATACAATTAAAGCGTTGACCGCAATTCTAACTAAAAGTTAAAATATAAATTATATTAAAAAATGTATAAGAATTTCTTTAAGCAAATGTGAAAAATATTTCTTAGGGGACTAAAAATATACTGTAATTTAATTGCAATTTCATTTTGAAAACGGAGGCAAATGACGGAACAAGTTTAAAAAATTAGTTTACTATGCCGAAAATAAAGGCTACAGTTTCCTTTTGGGGTTTTATTGCCTCAGTGTAATGCTTTGTTTTTTATCAGCGCCTTCGCGCTCCGAAGCGCTGGAGCAGTGTTTGTTGGCTAAAGCCAAAAATTTACAGCAACCTGATGAATTTAGATAAAATTCATTGTAGCCAAAAAGAAGTTTCGGAAGGGAGAGCGGAGCGGGAACGCAAAAAATGGAGCAGGAGCTCTCACTTACAGTAACTTGTTTAAAAAGCCCGAAATCAAAAAGATAGTACAGAAAAAGGACATAACATTTGGGAAAATATTATTTTAAAAAAAATATTAAATTTTTAAGGCCGTTACTGTTTTAAACAAAAATTTAAAAAAAGGAGCATAAAAAGAATTATGAGAGAGCAAAATGAAGAAAAAAATCACGAGATATTTTATAAAAATTAGGTTTTAAATTAAATTTTATTGTAAAAAATATTAAAAGCAGATGTTGTCAGCAAGATCATCATCCATCGAATGATTTTAACCTAGACTGAAAAAGCAGAATAAAGATGACTAAAAAATGTTTTCTTCACCAAAACCACACAAAAAAGCAACCATTTAGTTCCATTCGAAAATGACGAATTTTATGAAAAATGGAAAAATTGTTGTTTCGTTTTGCGCATCATAGATAATATCAAAATCGAAATGGGAAAACCAAGCATACCCAAATGATTTTTTATATAAACCAAAATTTGGTAACCAAATTGTTAAAGAACAAGAAAAATTTTTTTTTTATTACCAAAAATGTTTGAAGAATGTTAGAGAAAAAGAGTGCAAAAATGTAAAATATTATGCAGGGTAAAAACGTTTGGGGAAAACGGTGAAGATCAAAGCTAATCGGGGAAGAAATAAGAATCTGATTCACTTGCTGTTCAATAAACTCCGGACAAAGAATAAAATAGTGCTCATCGATCTGTTAAATATAAGTAAGTAAACAGAGGGGGGAAATTGTAAAAAAAGAACATAAAAAATGCGAAGATCTTTATCCATATTTTTTCGACATCTACTTTTTATTTTGTATCATTAGCTTCATTTTTCATGTTTAAAACACAGACACAAAAAGAAACCTTTATTTTTTCTTCTTACTCATAACTTGATTAAAACGTTGTTAACAAAAAAAGTCAAGGATTTCTATCTTTTTTACAGTAACAAACGCAACCGAAGGAACTTGAACATGAAACGCTATAAGAATGACCAGATGGGCATGGTTCATCAGGGCAAGTAATATGCGGATCGGCTTTCACGGTCTAAAAAATTTTGTGTTTGAAGAAAGTAATCCGAGCTTCGTACGATTTGGGGTTTTTCTTGGTTTATAATAAATGACAAAGAACTTACAGTAAGAGCAAAGCAAGCAATAAAAATAAAGAGAGCACAATAAACGAATTTCATCTTTCAGTGAAATGATAAATGTCAAATATTTTTTAACTTTAAATATATCAACTGAAACATCATTTTTAAACACTTTTTAAGTGGTTAGAATTGCCGTCTCCTAGATTTTGCTTTCAGACATTAAAAAAAGTTGCAGAAACACTTTAATTTTTTGTTCTACATTTAAAACTTTAAAAATAAAAAGCGTGTCTAACATTGTTAAAAGCCAGTCTTTTTATATTTCATTTTTATCGACAGAAATCAAAAAATGACTTTAAAGAATTTTAAAGTTAAATCAAGAGTATTGACAGACTTGTTAATCAGTGAACCGAATTACTGTAACTGTTATTATACAAAAAATTTTGAAAAAAACACGTAAAAAATGACACACATAAAATTTATTGACAACAAGATAAAAGAACAAGTTATAATAAACCACAATCATGAAGAATTTTAGCATTAATTGCATCAACGGCAACGGAAAATACACGTTCGATATTAATAGTATCAGTAGCACATGTAAAATATGTATAAACTGGTTCCTTCCGTTTATTAACTGCTTCAAATTTTTGTTTAATAAATTCAGCTGCATCTTCAAACATATTTTGACCTGGAATAACAAAAAGGAAATCACCAGAATGAATGAAAAACAAAAAACCTTACCTTGATATTCTGGAAAAGCGATTGATAAAGGAAATTTCGTAATCTTTTTTTCGAATAAATCTGTTTTGTTAAGGAATAAAATGATTGAAGACTTTGCAAAGAAAGGATTGTTACAAATTGAATCAAAAAGTTGTAAGGATTCTTGCATTCGATTCTAAAAATTGTCATCACTGATTACGGTAAAAAATAGAAAAAGAAAGTGTACTTACCATTTCAGAGTCTTCCGTCAAAACCATATCGTATTCTGATAAAGCAACACAAAATATTACAGCTGTAACATCTTCAAAGCAATGAATCCATTTTCGTCGTTCGCTTCTCTGTCCACCAACATCAAAAAGTCTGAAAAAGCATAATAATTAGTCATATGATTTAAATTTACCACAGAAATCTTACTTGAAATGTAAATCCTTATGATCAAATTGGGTTTCAACTATTCCAGTAGTTTTAACACGTGTCCGCAAAACATCATCCTGGGTTGGAATATAATCAGAAGCCACAATTCTATCAATTTCATTTAAATAATAAGAAGCAGAATCATTTAATTGATATTCATTTGCTCGCTCGTAACACTGTTGAACACCAGAATCTTTCCAAATTTTCTTTATATCAATTGCCATTTCAGGTGTAAGTTTTCCTAAAAATTAATTATCAATAATACGTTAACAAGGTTTTGGAGAATAATAAATTTTTAAAGAAAAACATAGCTATTTGTAAATGGGTTATTAATATTATAAAAATGTAGATTACCATCGCCTTTTTCTCGAACTTGCATTAAAAAGCTTGTAGCATCTTCATTAGAAATATCAGCAAAAGAAATTTGAAGTTGTTCCATAGCCCGAATAATTGTTATCAAACTGTGAATTACATTTGAATAAATAACAGGTTTGTAAGCTTGACGTTCTTTTTCAGTATATCCTTCTTCATGTATAATTTTCATTTGCTTTACAATTGTCGATTTTCCAGATTCCCCAGCACCGAGTAATAATAGTTTTACTTCTTTCTTTAATCTTGCTTCAGCAGCACGAAGCTAAAATGTTTTTAGTTTAAGTATTTAGAAAATTTTATGATAAAAACTTACATCTGCATCTATTGCTTTTGACTTCTTTTTAGCTTCTTTGTCGATATACAAACAATTACCCATGGTAAATTTTAAAAAATTGATATGTTAAGCAAAACCAAATCAGAGAAAAAGCTCAAGAAATTTTTTTAAATTAAATTAGTTAATGAGAGAAGAACAGTCAATTCAGTGTGCCGAAAAAACTGTGAGCCAAAAGAAAAAAAAGAAAACAATAGGAAAAAGAAAAGAAAGTGTTTAAAAAATAATAAAGAAAAAGATGGAAAAATTGTTTTAGAAAGAATTGAAAAATAAGTTTACCGCCAAAAACACATCTAAAAAATGGTACTATGAGAAAAAAAATGAAAAAGAAAAAATAAAACGGATAAAAAATAAGCGAAGGAAAAAAAATAAAGGAGAATAAAAGATTTTTCAATAATAAATTATGATAAAGAGCTGGAACTTACCTCGATGTGATGGATATGTCATCATAAGAGCATAGAACACAATTCTGGTACGACGTTGAATTTCGGTATCACCATGAGGAACAAATTGAGTCATGCTTCAGAGAAAAGAGAAAAGGGATTGTCCAGAAATCACGTGACCAAAAAATCGTGATTTTCAAACCCCCCCCCCCCCCCCCCCTCACCCGTGACCAAAGATCAAAGCTTTTTGCCGACAACATCAAAACCGGGTGATCATTGGGCTTACCCCCTCCCTCCCCCTTAATGGTCACGTGATTTCTGGACAATCCCAAAGCAGAGATTTGATGCATTAAAGAGTGACACAAAATGAGATAGTTGAGATGGCTTTCAAAAATGAATAAATATGAGCATTTATTCGTTTTTGTAGGGTTGCGCTTTTGAATTGATTTGCATATAGTTCTACATATTTACACTCTATCTTTTTCAACAGACACATAATTAATTGCAAAGCGGTAGCATGCAAAAAATGATCAGTCATGACTTTAAAGAATGTGTTTCAAAGCAAATCCGTTGTTAAATTTCGAAAAATAAAAAATTTATTGCAAAATAAAATTATTTTTTACATTTGTAAGAAGTAAAATTTTACGATAACAAAATACATTTTGAAATTTCACAAAGCAATATAATGTGATAGTATACAATTAAAAAACAAAGACTCCTGAATTCATGCGTTCCAGATAAAATAAATTAATTTCACAGTTCCTGACAATTAGTTAAAATGGACTTCCGCTTTTCTATTATTATCATCAAAAAATGTTTTATACCAAAAATATTTTAAGTAAAAGGTCTGTTTAGTTTTTTTGAACTTAATATCTGTTTAGTTTTTTTGAACTTAATTTAGAAATTCATCGAAAACAAAATCATTAGGTATTTGGCTTGTTTTGAAAAGGGGGATAAATAAGGAGATTAAGAAATTTCATTTAAAAAAATATTTTAAAATTCAAATGCCCTAGTACTTTTAGTTCCAAAAACAAGGAGGAGTTTTAGATGTGCAGAGGAAACAAAAATACAGTATTTCGAAAACTAATGTAAGAACTGTGAAATCGACCTACATTTGAACAAATTTATTAATAATTCATTGGCATTCCGGCATTTTCATCATCTCCATCCATATCAGCACCACTTAAATCAACGACAATTTCAATTCTGCCATTGTGATTGATAATATAATTATAATCATTTGGAGAAATAATGTTGCCATAAATTTTTCCATCGGCATCAGTAAGATAATAAAAAGTGAATGAATTAATTTTACATTCAGGACCATTATCTTCTTGTCGATGAATTACTGCTTGAATATGGAGGGAACCATTTTCCATAACAGTTAATGATAATTGAGCTCGAAAAAGAACATCAGAATAAAATTCAATTTCCTTAACTGATGGACTTAAGGCTCCTTTTGATACAGCAATAATCAATTCACGTCCACTTAATTCCCAGCAAAATTCTTTTTTTGCTTCATAATGATTGAACTAAATGAAGGACACGGTTTTACGTGAAATATGTAAAACAAAAAATTATTACCTTTGCAACAAGCGTACCCAAATATTTAGGAAAAACAATGGGATCGGGGTTGACATTGTTGTTATTGGGGTCCAAATGACGGAAAGGAACAGAATTGTAAGCCATCTGAAGATAATTATTTTTGAGTTTTTAGGCTTACACAGGAAATGGTCGAAACGCCTATACAGGTAAGTATAATTAAGGCTTTTAGATTCAACATGAATATTTTCATTTTTCGTTTTTATTTAGAAAAAAACATTATAACGATCTAATTAATAGAAGCAAATGAAACTCGCGTTAATTTCATTTTTATAGAGATGAGAAGACACATGAGATAAGTATCATCTTATCGTATATTTTCCAGATCTTATTCATACTTTTGTTCAAAGTCAAAACAAAGCTTTCAGAAGGTAATAAAAACAAAATTCATAGTTGTTTTAAAAACAAAAAAGAATTGTTCTAAAAACAAAATTTACGGAGGTTTTTTTTTTCTTGTGAATCGGGCAAAGAAAATGAAAAGAAAA
The DNA here is from genome assembly GCA_024447195.1 of Panagrolaimus sp. LJ2414. Taxonomy (NCBI): domain Eukaryota; kingdom Metazoa; phylum Nematoda; class Chromadorea; order Rhabditida; family Panagrolaimidae; genus Panagrolaimus; species Panagrolaimus sp. LJ2414. The sequence goes on along the minus strand of JAMRXY010000303.1, from coordinate 54,550 downwards.
GTTGGCAGCCTTTTTAAAACCTGCCAACCAACTGATGATTAAAACTTTTGAATCAAAACGAAGTAAAAAGAAAAAGTCAAAGATAGTCGTCAACAACACGCTGCCCAAATACGTTTGGTATGCATAAAATTAGCAGAATATAACAAATCCGAGAAAGGTAGACAAAAAAATTTAACTTTAACAAAATCTTTCGAAACAAGAATTTAAAAAATGAAACAAAAAAATATTTTTACCGATTTTTAAAAGCTATTTCATGCACATTTTTGAAGAAATGATTCATATTAAAGAAAAACAACTAAACGCATAATTTTCTTTTGCTTTAATAAAAGTATATTTTCAAAAAAATCAAAACAGATAAAGAAAAAATCTGTAAAAGATGACAAACACGATAAAATTTCTGTATAACAAATTTCTAGATTAGGCAATATGCCAAGTTTAAAAACAACGATCAATTTCAGCATTTACGAGCAAGCCGTGTTACAAGTAACTAAAATGGATCTGCTGTTGATTTTTCATGCAGAAAAGCATATTTTTTTAAAAATTTTATGTATGCTTTTAATAAAAAAAGATGATACACTATTTTTGACACATACTATTGTAAAAAACAGATATTCAGTGGTACTGATTTTAAACATCATTTTTCGCAGTGGAAGAAGCAAAAGAAAAGGAATTTTTTGATTGTTTTTCTCATTCAATCTTCACTTCCGTTTTCGTTTGCTTACACCCATTGCTTACAGCTTAAACCAAATCCGCTTGCGGAAAGAAAAAACAAAGAAAGAGAGATATACAAAAGATTTAATCACACCTTATGTTGCTGAAAAAAAGGATAAAGCATCCGGTGTTTTTGATCTTGTATAGGCATTTTTTGGTCAAAAAAAGAAAAAATTTATGTTTATAGCAGCTTTAGATTTCGCAAAGCAGGAAACACAAAAATTTTAATTTAAGATCCCTGAGATTGATTTTTTTAAAATTAAGAAATAATTTTTGTAATTTTATTGTTAAGATCTCGCCGAACACAGTTTTTAACAGCATATTAAATGCAATCTGCAACGAGAGACGCGAGCTGCAGGCTTTTAAATCACAAAAGGGCAGATAAAAGGACAGAGAAAGGTTGCACTTTAATCCAGCAACATGACGTGATGCGATCTCATATGCGAGAACATTCCAATGGTGAATCATAGGCACAACAAAGTAACAAAGTGACATCATTGTTACACTATATTTCGAAACCCATATCAGGGATAAAGCAGATCAAGAGAAACAAAGAAGCAGAGATATTTCAAAACACGCAATGCAACCGCATGATCCCAGCGGTATATAAACCAAAGCCGTTTGCCCACATTTTGTCGACCAGCTCTCCTGAGCTTAGCTATCTAGATTTGCCCCTATTTTGCCTTTTGCCCCTTTGCTAGCTTTTATTGTTGAGAATATTATTGTGTCGCGTTTGTGATTTGAGTTATTGCTAATAAACTTGTGTTAAATACTGACGAAGGTTTAACATTATTTAACAAATGTGAAATGAATGTGAAGCTGACAATGTTATTTTGCAAAAGAGCAAAACGTTTAAAAAGTTTAAAGTTCAACGTTTAACTTTTGTGATAAGAGACAAAGATAAGCATGCTATCATTACATCGAATGACAAAATTACTAGGGCAAACGTATTCTCAAATCAATTTGCAGTTTTTTGTCAACTGAAGCTATTCTCTTCAAATACGTTTTTTGAACAACATATGTCCGAAATTTCTTGTTAAGTTTTTAGCATTGTAATAAAAATATTTAATTTTATTGTATTTAAAAAAGTTGATGATTCACCATTCATTACTCTAATTATGCTACGACTTTGTGAATCAGGAAAGATAAAAAATTAAATACTTCATTGCTAACATAATTTTACGTTCAATTTTCTGTTTGTAAACTGATCACAACAAACTATTTTTCACACCACCTTTTCGTGATATCAGTAGAAGAACCTATTTTTCATTAGTGTTTGTTCTTTCAGCTTGATAAAAACTTCTTTACCACTTAATATTTTTCATCGGCAGTTTTAACCTTTTAATTGTTGTGAAAATAATTTAGTTTGTTAAGAAAGAAACTTTTTATTATTAATAAAATGCTTTTAAAAAAGTGATCATCATGAGTTTTGTCAAAATTAGAATTAAATAACTTGATGATTGATTTCTACGTATTTTATTTTATACAGTAAATAAAATAATAAACACTAATAAAAATCAGTTTTATTAGTTTCCATTTTTGAACCTTTCGTAGCTTCCAAAATTTTGTCTTTATCTTCAATATTGAGTAATACAATGTTTTCAATATAATCACATCTAATGATGTAATCAAAGCACCATTTTCGGAGATCGTTTAATTGATATTCAAACGCTAAATTAGCATATTTGACAACATTTTGAGGGGTAAAATTTATACATTCTTTTGTTGCTTGCTACAAATATAGTTTTTTAATTGTTTTTGAAAGGATTAAACTGACTTTTAGGCGTTCCAAATTGGCAGCAGATTGTTCAATGAAATCTGTTTGGATTTTCATTGATTCAAGAAACATACAAAAACCAATACCAGGAACACTTATTCCATTTTCAATTATGCTGTTCGACATTCGCTGTAAAATTGTAAAATAATCTTGCTGTAATTTGTCGAATTTCTGTTGCAGTTCCCCTGCTTTTATTGCAGCAGACCATTGTTTGATTAAACCAAGAGCTGATTCACTTTTACCCAAAGGTTGTCCTGCACCAAACCTTGATCGTTTAACTGTATCCCAATGAGGGCATTCTTTTTCACATAACGTTGAACATTGGGATAATGAAAAATTATGTAAAACGACAAAATTTACAAAATATTTGGTTTTTTCATTTTGATAATCATTTGTGTACCATTTTTCATTACGATAACAAAGCCATTTGTTGTCTGATTTATCGATTTTTGATATGCCAGGAATGCCTTCAATATATTGCTTTTCATCTTCTTTAATCAAAATAATGCGAATTTGTTCGGGGGGAAGATTATTACAATAATACATATCATAATCTTTAAACTCATTTAATGGCACTTTTACCCGCCAATGACGACTATCTGGTTGGGCATATGTGGGATATGGAGTTGTTGTTGTGAGACCTCCGCAGTATTTGGTTGTTGTAAAAAATACACAAGGAAGATTCACAAGAATCCCGTCATATATTTCATCTACTGCAAGGGTATATTTTAATTCCGTAAAAGCAGGCTTTTCGCACTAAAAAACTTTATCGTTTATTTTCAAAAAATCTTAAATAATTACTTCTGCGCTAATATTAGTTACATGATAAGCTAATTCAGCTTCAACGAGATTTTCAGGAATTGTTTGAAATAACTTCTGAAAATCCATCGTTCTAAAATCATAAATTAAAATAAAATTAATTTCAAATAATTTCTTTCTGTAAATTACATTACAATTTTGGTTTTCAAATCTTTTTTGTGCTGCAGAAGTTTTTTTTTGTTTATCTTATTAAAAAAATCACTGTGAAGTATGTTTGGATTGGGCAAAATTACATATTAAATCAGAAGCAAAAAAAGCGCGTTATTTAAAAATACCAAATATGGATTGAACGAATTAAAATTTAGACATTTAAAAAGAATCGACGGTCACAATAAAAAATCTTTTCGAAATTATAAAAAAAAGAAGCAGTAAGTTATACCAATAAGCGATAGACGTGCTAAAGATAACATCGGTGTTTTCTTAATAAATATACAAGTTTTTTTTGATGTCTACAACCGACTAAAAGACACAGTCGCGCAGAAATTTTTTGAAGGTCAAAAATAATGAATTTGTTTAAAAAGAAACTCACTTTAGAAAAAATGACTGACATGCGCGAGGAAAATAATAAATCAGCACTATGTTAAAAATCCAACGAAGACAGCATCTGTTCTTAGAATTTTTCGGCATAGAAACATGGTCCAGAAATACAGAGAGAACAATTAATATGAACAAAAAAATTCTGGTGACTTTTTTGTGTCATTTGTTCTCACTCGTAATGGCAAAGAAACAAAAGGAAAATGGCACTTTGGCAATCTCCCGTTTTTTGAATTATTTTGGTTATTGATTTATGCGAAGATTTTTATCGCAAATTTGAATAAAAAGGGCTATTATTCAAGCAAGAAACATTATTTTGTACCATAATAGGGTGTCAAAATTGAAAAAAGATTTTATTTTTTTCTGTTACAATAATTTTGTTAGCCAGTGAAAATAAAAAATTGATCGAAGATTTACAAACATAATTGACAAATTTTTACAATTTTTGTTTAGAAACGTTTAATAAAATTGCAAGAAAAATGTTTTGGTTGAATTGTAACGCCAGAAATTTTATCCAACGACGGAAGGTTCGACGAATCAATGGGGGTCACTTTATATAAGTTGTAAAAATTTGCAACAAATAAAAATAATTCCATTCGAGCCAACGATTCTCCAAGACATTGCCGTTTACCAATTGAAAATGGAATTAATTCATCAACCTTTTTAAGTTCACCATTGCTGTCAATAAATCTTTCTGGTTTAAATTTGTGTGGTTCTGGAAAGATCTAAAAAGAAGGACGGAAAATGAATGCAAAAAGTTGTTTTGTAAGAGTCTATTTAATTATTGATTACCTTTTCATCATTCAGAACAACAGATATTTGTGGCACAACTACCGTATTTTTCTTGAGAAGGTAATCTCCAACTTTAACGTCTTTCAAACTTTTATGAAGCAAATTTAATGGCAATAAATTTACACAACGTTGAACTTCGTTGATAAAAGCATTAACGTAAATAAGTGAATTTTTATCAGCAAGATTAATTCTTCTATCGGATCCAATTACAGTATCCAATTCGGCATGAAGCTTTTCTTGAACATGGGGATTGTGAAGAATATAAAGAATTGAAAATACAAGGGTATTGGCTGTTGTTTCTTGTCCGGCAATCCACATATCAAATAACATGTACATTAATTGTTGCTCCGAGAAATCATTCTTTCCATTTTCTGCTTCACGAAGATATGCTTCAACATAATCTTGTGGCTCTGCCTTCTCTTCCACCAAACTTTTCATTGCTTTTTTATGAGTTTCAATTTGTTTTCGACAATAATCTTCAATAATTAATTCAGTTTCCCAAAATTCGTTAATATCTTTTTTCAAATACGGCAAATGTCTCAAGGGATAAAAACTGAAAACAAGGTTTATACTGGGCCAAGTTGCTAATCTCATATGTTTCCCGATGACATCTTTCATTTTCGAAAATTCAATTTTTTTTTTTTTGTCGTGATACCCAAATCCGAAGAGAAGTTGATTAATGATATTTGCTACGGTAATTTCAAATAATGGTACAGGTTCAAACGTAATATTTTTATCACTTCCAAATGCTTCATTTATTTCATCAAACATATTGCTTAATTCAAGTTGAATCTATAAAAATGCATATTTTTGAATTAATTTCATTATCATTCTTTAAATTTACTTTTTCTTCCATCAAACCTCTTCCCATTCCAAAATTTCTAAAAACTTGCAATGCAAATCTTCGATGCTCCCGCCATCGTTCGCCATCAACAAAAACTACGCCATAATCACCGCCTCGAAGAATTTCAGCTTGTCTTCCAACATGCATCCTTCCAGAAAATGTATCCCCATCCTTGACGAAATGTTTTTGGATTAAATTAAAATCATTTACAACCACGACAGGAGTTTCAGCAAGCCAAAAAGTGTGAACATCACCATAAATTTTTCGCCATTTTTCAAAAGTTTTGTATCCTGGTGGATCAGATTCAAGTTCTAGATAATTGCCAATAAAAGGCAGCGGTAGAGGACCTAAAAAGCATTGAATTGCAAAATTTTATCTCAATTAAGTCAAAACCTGGCGGCAATAATCTTCGTTTCCAATAAAAATTGTAAAAACAAACAATTCCAAAAAATAACCCCAAAAACCAAAGCATTTTTTGTTCACCAAAAAAAGTAGAGTTTTGTTTGTTCGTGAAAAATTTTTGACATTTATATGTGACAAAAACTAAATCAAATCAGAAACCATAAAATATTCAAACTATTAACACTCCAAATATTGTAGATAAGGCTAAACAAATAAGAGACAAAAACAAAGTTAAATTAATGCATTTTGACAAATAAAGAAAATGTCTAAAATACAAATTTTGAATTTTTATTTTTGAAATAAACTTAATAGGCACTTGTTATGATTTGAAGTTTCATACCGAAAAAACGAATAATGCATTGTACATAATAGAAAAACGAGATTATTTTCTTTCAATTTTAAATGTAGTCGTATTTATGTAAAAAGATATGAAAAAATATTCGAAAATTGACATCACAATTTCATAATGTCATTTTTGCGGAATCAGTTCTATTTCAATCAAATTCTTTTAAAATGTTAATTTTCTTCGTCATAATTATAAATTCTCACATAGAAATTTTAGGTTCCGTCATGCAAACTTTTTCTTCTTAATAAGACATTTTATTTATGATAATACCACCTTGGAACTTTTTAGAACGTTTCGTTTCTTGCGACAGTATAAATTTAATTTTTTCATAAAAATAATTGGATATTTATGCAGTACTATTTTGCAGCCGCCACTTTTCCAAAAAACTACCAGGTGTAAAAAAAGCTTAAACATTTAAATTACATTCATTTTTCATTTAAGAGAAATAATAATATTTTTTGGTTTTCTGTTTCATTTATTAAACGGAAAAATGCAAAATTTGGTTGTTTACAACAAAAATTTTGCAGCCATTCTGTCACCGTTGATATATTTCATTACATGGTTTACTGTAGTTTTATCAATAATAGCAGTGATTGTAATTATTAAACAAACACCATTAGAATTAAAAAGTTGTAAAAAGTATTTGGTCATTTTTACAATTCATTCAATGCTTTTTCAAGTTACATTTGCTTTGTATTCTCCAACCTTATTTCATCCAATTTTTGCAGTTTATCCAATCGGAATTGCAAAAGCTTTTCATCCAATGGTCTCTTTATCACTTATCGGGATGACAATAATGCATAGCATGGGAATGCTTGATTGTAATACTGCAATGATGATGCACAGTTATTACGGTATTCAGCGTCTTCGTGAAACTACAAAAAAGCCTTTAATTGTTTACATGTTTTTAAGTGGATTAACTTTTGCTGGAGTGGCTTTGGGAGCTTTGATCGTATTTTTCAAGCCGCTGTTTTCACTGTTTTTTATTCCTCCAGAACAAGTCTCACAAAGTCTCGGAACAATTTTTGTGAATGTCTCAGAGGAAATTATCACTAAAAATGTTTTGCTTTTTGTCGATTCAAATCCGAATTATATTCCGGTTCTCATAACTATACTTGGAGGATGTGCGTGTATTCGAGTAATTATTTCATCTGTTTATTTATGTTTTAATTGGAACGTTTATGCAAGCTTGGAAGGCGAAGTTCCATATGATCATTATCTTCGAAATTTGATGTTTTTTCGAGTTACTTATATTCAATTTCTCGGTTTTGGAACATTTGTTGGAATTCCGATGTTAACAAATACCATCATTTTGTTATTTGTCAAAAATCCATCTTTAATCCCAAATATTTTAATGATTCCCTTGAACTTTTTTAGCCTATTTAGTGTTTTCGTATTGTTTATTGGTGTACGACCTTATAGATTATTTATTAAAAGATTTGTTAAAAAATGTGCTGGCATTAATACTCAAGTTAGCGTTTATAATGCTCCGGAATAAAATAAATTTATTTGTTGAAACAGTTTTTTTATCGAAATATATTTGCTTTATAAACACGTGCAATTGATAATTGACTGTAACTAACACTCATACATTGTTATGAATAAAAAAACTTAATTTCAAGTATTAAAAAGGTTTTTATTAACCATTTCCACCAGAGTATTCAATTTTTTAAGGATATTTTGTTGTTGAATAGTTTTGTAAAATTTAATGCCATCAAATAAACAAACATATAAAACTTACTTTGTAAAGCTTTTTTAGAGAACTAAATTTGTATTCGTATTATAATTTACCAATTCAAATGTTTTTTGTCTCAATACCCAACCCAGTTTCACATAAAAAGATACAATTTATGGAAAATTGATACGTCCGTATACGATTTCTCAAAATGGTGGTGAGAATTTTTTTATGGTAAATATGTAAATTGCTTTTTTAGATATGACTCATCATTTTGGTAATGAGTAATTAAAAATGCACCCGCCGTATTTTGAACAAATGACCTGAATAAACTTTTTCAAACATGAATAAGGCACCTACGTTTTTTAAACGTCTAGGAAATGGTGGTCATTTATGTTTTGCTATTTAATAACTCAATTTCAAATTTTAGTTAATTGAAAATAAGCTTGTGATGCACAATTAATTAAAAAATACAATCTGGAAGTAATATTTAAAATTTTAAACTACAAAACTGTCTCACATAATTTGGATATAAAAACAATATTTTTTTGCTTTAATTTAAAACATTTGGTTATTATTCTTTAAAATGAGTTTCGACAGTAATCCAATTGTAGAAATATCGAGATATATTTTAGGAACAACTGCTGTCACTGGAAATATTTTGATTTTAATACTAATTAAGAAGTATTTAAAAGTTAAGAGCCACACATATAATCAGTTAGTAATAATGTTAAATTTATGCGACATTTTGATTGGTTTGTTTCAAATTATAAATTATTGTCGGACAACAGTTTATAATATTTTTACAGGGAGCGGTTCTCTCATTCGATCAATTTACAAAACTTATGCAAATATATACGGCGTTGAACTGTTTAAGCTTTCATGTTATTTAGTTAGTATTTTGCCGGCATGTGGAAATATTTGTGATCATACAGTACTTTTTGCTTTAGCTTTTGATAGACTGCTAGCAATTTCCAAACCAATAAAATATACAATTGGCAAATTTATATATTTACCAGTAGTAACAATTGTTGTGTGTATATTAATGGCTACTTTCTTCGTTTTTGGTGGTTCAATTGGTGTTGAAATGTCTGAAAAGGCTACGGTATGCACTTTGGGCGGCATTCGCGGAAAAACTGGTGATTTAATTTTCACTTTTATCGGATTTGTGTTTTTTGTTTCTTCAACATGTAAGTACTTCCTCAAAAAAAATGAAAGAAATTCAATGTCGATTATTAATTGTAACATTTGTTTTCAGCAACATACCTGACAACATTTGTGATATTCATGAAAAGCAGAAAATCCTCAACAGTTACACGGGAACTAAAATACCAATATAATTTATTCTTTAGCATTTCATACATTTTTGTTATCAATTTTTTTGTTTACGGTGTTCCAATAGTATTTTATATCCTCAAATTTACCACCAGTTTACCACAACCTATGGTCGATATAATCTCACTTGCAGTTGCGTATGGAAAATTAATGACTGCAAATTTAAATGCTTGCATTTATTTATTTCAACATCGAGAAATTAATAGATCCCTCAAAAAGCTGCTCAGATGGAAAACCGATAATTCAACTGTGATTCTAATTAGCAGTGTTCAAAGTTCAACTAAACAATAACTAATTTGCATATGATTTAAAATTTTTAAAAGAGCAATAAATAGTTTTTTATAAAGCTTGAGACAAATATGATATTTGATCACCGCAAATGTGGAATACTAATTGACATGAAAGTTTGTAAATCAAATATTTTTATTCTTTTTTTATACTTCAATAATACATCTAATAATTACAACAAAGTTTTTACAATTTGTACAAAATTTTGTATTCCAGGAATAAGATCGGTTTCACTATTATTCTGGAATACAATGTCATAAAATATTCTAAGAATATCAACAAGCGTGTTAAAATATCGATTGACAACAGGTAATGTAAACTGCAATAATTCATCATCAATTTCACTGTAGCAACTTGCAAAAATACTATTCACAATGATATTCCCATTATCAGTCAATGGAGCATAAATACCACTTTCCTGTACTGTCTCAATTTTCGATATTCGAGTCGGAACAAATTTTGTGTCGTGAGTCAAAGATAACAGGCAATCAGATAATTGAATATTTTCTGCTTGAGTTTTTTCATATGAAAATCGATGAATTGTTCTGTTTGTAATTGGTTGGGCTAAAAAAATGTCAAGATTTAATTAAAAAGTTAAAAAGTCTTACCCAAACATTCAGTTTTATAAATAAAATGTTTTTGAGTAATCTTTAAAGTTTTTCCATTTTCTAATGTGAATTTTAAAAATTTAGCAGATATTTTTGGCATTTTGTGAAGCCAAGAAACTACTTTTGAAAATCCAATTCTATTGTTACCAGCTGATAAAATCCAGTCATCTGTTGATATTTCATCCAATCGTCTTTCTTGATAATCAAATATTTTTACAATTGTATCACCAGAAAAACATTGCATGGTCATTGGTGGCGGAGGTGTTGGAGGAGGAACTGTAATAATTTCGGGTACTCTGAAAACACTTGGATCTCTGGGAGGTGGATTGATAAGGGATGCATCGAAATTATTCTGGAAGGGGGCTTGAAAAGGATTAGGAGGATTTTGTGGAAGCAATGGCTGAAATGGTTGAGATTGAGGTGGAACAGGAACACGGGCAACAATTTCATCATCGGAATCCACTTCTTCGAATCGATCACAGTCATCAAAGTCAAAGAAATTATTTTTTTCATCACAATCACTAAATGATACGGAAGTATCTGAGGGTCTTTCTGGGGTATTTGGTGGTGGTCTATTAGGTGGTTGAGGTGTTTGATTGGCTGGATCAAGAGGATTCTCAGGTGTGTCAGGATGTTGACCAGATCCATCAACATCATCATCGGAATTATCAACTGTTAAAAGGGAAGCTTGAAACAGGCGTTTTGTTTGAATAATTCTCATTACCATTGAATTTGTATTAATTCGATGTGATCTTCGACCTCTGTTTTGTACAGTGTTTTCTTCCCCAAATTCTTCCTCAAAATCTTCTGCACTTGAAGTAATTTCACCTTGACAAGCATCAAAGTCCACGGCAGAAGTGCCATCGTCTTCGCATGCATCCAATGCCACCGAATGATCGGTCGAACCACCGCTATCAACTGCTAACAATGGAGCTTGAAATAATCTTGCAGTGTTAAATTTTAGATGAGATTTGAGTTTAACTGGATGCAATTTTACTGCTTTCAATGATGGCATAGATGATTTACATGGTAGGCGATTGACAAAAACTTTATAAACAATACTAAAAAAATGTCAAGTTGTTATTATGCAATCAAAAATAAAATATTGCCTTTTATCAGTAATTAGTTTTACAATATTACTAATATAATCAAATGCAACGATTTTATCATTATCTTTAACTTCTCCACCTCTAACCATTTGCCCAATTTCAATATCATAAATATCAAGAAATTTTGCAGCTTTCATTGCCTCATGTTTACAGCAGAGCACATTCAAATCATCTGAATTATTCGCGATCGATTTAATTCCACCAACCCATTCACCATCTCCAACACATTTTCTTGATTCATAACTATTTTCACAAATCTAATAATTTAATTATTGGCATTTATATTTTTTCTAAAAACATACGTACAGCTAATTCTAATACACCGGTATGTGATGTTGAATTTAATCCTGCATTGTAAAATGAATTACGATTATCGTGAAATTGATCATCAGAAAGTAATGTTTTTGGCCAATTTAAACATATCGGCTGTGAACATCCCAACACGAAATAATTTGTTGCAGTTACCTATTTATACATTGATATAATATAAACTTAATAAAATAATTACAAAAATGTTTCTCTGTAACAGTAATCTTTGAAACTTACTTGAATACTTGATGGTAAAGCATTTTTCCCACAAAAGGATGCGATTGTTATTTTAAGAAAAAATAATAAACAGTATATGAGGAGAAAAAACAACATTAAGAATATCAATAAAAAAAATTAAATGAAGATGACGCGATATATCATGTACGAAGAAGTTCGGTGATAATTCTTCTTCTTGTTCGTCGAAAAATGCATCCTTTTCTTTTTTTTCAGTAGAAATATTGGATTCAAGATTTTTTTATCCCTTTGACCTCAATTTCTTTTTATTTTCAAACCATTCGGTTTTACCCGTTTTTTTCATGTTCATGAACATCCTTTGTTTAAAAAAATTTTCGATTAAAAAAACTTGTTTGCTTAACATCTTTAAACTTGCTCTACTTTTCATGTCAAAAAAATAAAAGTTCAAATCATTATTTATTTATGTTAACAGCGAACTTTTTTCGACAAAAAACGAGATCAGGATCAAACAAAATCAAGTATTATGTTTTTCTTCTTTCAATGTAGTCATCACGGAAGTATTTCTGTTATAGAAATATATGCATCAAAATTTATCTGATATTAGTGTTTTCGCTGTTTTATCAAACAATATCTCGCCCTCGGCTAGACAAAAACACTGTCTGAAAGTAATATTTCAACAATGAAATCTTTCAAATAGTTCATCACCGTTCTTTCTTACGTCTTCTGGTTATCTGATTAACAATAAATACAATATTAATATCAACAGTTGTGAAATTTTGAATGTTAAAATCTATTAAATAAGGATGCGAATTTGAAGCTTTACTTGTTGTCTTTAAATAAAATGTGATCTCTGTTTTATATTTGAATGAAATGTATTATAAAATAAATTTATTTTGTTTAAAACTATAATAATTATTTTGAAGATTTTTACAGGGAATTTAAAATTTAACTTTTTGTACATTTATCTATACTCGCCATGTGAATGTATGATGAAGTCTTCTAAAATTTGCTGGTCTGGGCTCATTTTCGTCATCTTCATCATCTCCAGTTGCATCAGTATTTTTCGGGGTTGCATATAAAAGAACGTATCTGTAAAATTTTGGGAATTAATTGTTATATTCAATTAAAAAGCCCAACCTATTGCCACTTTTTACTTTACAAACAAAATTACTGAAAAATCGTGTTTTTGATGCAAAATTACTGATTCCAACCATAGTTTCAAATGTCGTATTAAATTTCTTTTCTGCCATTTCCTAAAAAGCAAAATTATTTAAAATAATTTTCAAAATAATCAATTCTGACGAAATTCAAAGCTTACCTGAATTTTATTTGCCATTTGTTGAATGTTACAATTTGAAAATTTTTCACCTTGTCTTGCTTTTTGTGCTTTTAACTCATCAATGGCATCATTCACAACGTCTTCAACTCCATCATTGCAACACATGAATCCACTTCCATTCGTGTGACATTCAGGAAGTGGATATTTCGAAGGTGAATCTCCATCTGCACCACCTCCGCCACCACCATTATCATCTGCGCGTGAACACCTCCTTGAATTTGTCTTAAAAATTATAAATTAATAAGCATCTGACAAAAAGATATCTTTCTTTAAATGTTTCATTTTTAGAGTTCAACAAGCAAAAAAAAAGAATATCTATTAAAATTTAAAAGTAAAAAGATAACTAACTTTCTGAATAAAAATTGAAATAAGAAAAACGGCAGTAAATACAACTTTCATTGTCAATTTGTAAAAATTTGAAATAAGAACATGGAAACAGACAGAATCGCTTTTTATTCGCTCAAAACTCCTCCTTTAAAGATTCCGTTTTTTCAGTTTTTATCGGGATTCACAAAAAAGAGATAAAACCGGAGATGATATAAAACTCATGATAAAAAAAGAAAAGAAATGTTTTATTGACCTTGTTGCAAACGTGTTTGTCTGTGTTTTATAACGTTCATTTTTGAGAATAAATTTTTCAGGATCAATGTTAACAAAACTTAAAGATCTTGAAAAAAACGTTGTTTGACGCTTTTGAATTTGAATTCATTTATAAAAAGTTAAAAAAATGATTAACACGGAGGCGTAAAAATAGATAATCATATTTTGTTTGTTTTAAATAAAGGTTAAGCAAGCAAACGAGCATTCATTTTAATTCTCTGTTTACTTGTCTATTTTTTTCTTTTTTAAATGCTTCCTGATCACATGATTGTCCAAATTTCATATTTAAATAAACCAGCTTAAATAGTCATTTTCGTTAATGGAATTTTTCATATCGAGAGCATCATTAAACGAAAGGCCAATGTTTAAGCTTTTCACAGTTTTTCTTTCTATTTTTTTTATTCAAGGTGAAGCAGCCAGACCATCAATTCTTGTACCATTGTATATCTACCCAGAAGATAATGCCTGGCAACCGTTCTATAACGCTATCAAAAGTTTTCCGACTGTAAGATTCGATATTATTGTTAATCCCGAAAATGGACCCGGAAATGGAAAATATCCTGACAGTGATTATATTGCCGGTGTTGCAAAGTTGAGAACTTTTCCGAATGTTCGTTTAATCGGTTATGTTTACACATCATACGGTAAACGAAGTCCTGCACAAGTAAATGCTGATGTTACCAAATATGCAAATTGGAAAACCTACACAAAAGCTAATATTAGTATTGAAGGAATATTTTATGATGAAGTGTCGGATGCTGCTAATACAGCAACATATTTAAAAGGTTTAACAGGTCAGTTAAAACTGAGATTTCTCTGTCCTTTTCATTCCGTTTTTCATTTCAACAAAGCTTTTTATAAAATTTTTAAATACTTAAAATTAGTCCATAAAAATATTTACAGATTTCGCAAAAAGTGTTATTCCTAAAAGTTACGATGTATTAAATCCCGGCACAAATGTCCCAAAAACCTTTTACAATTTTGCTGAAAATATCGTATTTTTTGAAAGCCCATGGAGAAACTATAATGATAATCAATTGGCCCAAGTAAAAGGATTGGAATCCAAATCATCTGTTATTATCCATACTTTCACCGGAAGTGACACCACACAACAATTTGCTGTTGCAAAATGGGCAACTTCGGGAGTTGCAAGTGTTTATGTGACAACAAGTAGCGACTATGATTCGGTTTCTAAAAAATGGATTCAACTTTGCGCTGCTGTTGCAGATATAAAATAAGCATTTCCAACCATGTTTTTGCTTTTGAAAACTAACAAGAGTTTTAATAATAAATATGCACACAAAATTTTTAATTACCGTAATCTTCACACAATATTATAGCCATATCAATTTTAAATATCAAATAATTTATGGAAATAAATCAAACGCAGAAACAATATTTACAGATGCAGAAAATACTTGTGTTATTTTTCAGCCGCACATGCTTTCAGCTTTTCTTCAATTTCTTCTTTGGAATATCTTTGAGTTGTAATCAGCAATACTTTCGAACGTGATTTGGCACCCTAAAATACATACACATAAAAATTAAAATTGACAACACAGAACTAAACTATACAATAGAGTAAATATATCCAAAACTGACTATTGCATATTTAACATTCTAAAAAATAATAATAGGCACTAACTTTATCAAAATCGATTTCAGCTTTTCGTAATCCTAGAAATTGCATCATTGAATTAATCAATTCTTCATTTGCAGCACCATCACGTGGAGGAGCAGCTATTGATACATCAATTTCTTCTTCACCAACATCTAAAAGAACAAATTATTCCATTTCCCAATGAAATTAAGAGTGATCTTACCAGTGATGGCACTTTTCTTTGCGCCGGGTTTTGCATGAATTCTTAGAATAATTTGTCCATTTTCATTGACAGATATTGCTGATTGTGACTAAATTGTATAAAAGTTAAGAGTGGAAATGAAATGGATAAATTTTAACTTACATTAGAACTTGATGATGGAATGTTGTCATCAACTTTGGATGAATTTTTTGAAGATTTTTTCGCTGAAACCATTGCTAATTGTGAAAATGTGGTTGTAGCTCGAGGCTTCAAAAACCATAAATAATTGAATAAGGCCAGGTTTTTGTAAATTATGGCAGAAGAATTATAAATTGAATTCTGAGATTGTTTTACCAAATCCACTGTGATAAAATTTTGTTTTGTTTTCACTTTGCTGCGTTTTGCCAAATTGAAAAACTTTGGATAAATATGGAATACTTCAATTATTTCAAACAAAAATAATACGTTTCATGTGCTAAATAAATACGAATATCTGTGAAGTAATTAATGTGGGTTACATACTTGAAAAGCTGATTGAAAATTACTCTTAAAATCATGTGCTTAATTCTTTTAACAATGTATAAACAAAAAATTACAGAAACGAAGGTTTGTGATGTAGACAACAAAAAGAACAAATCATATGACAATCCCAAAAGCTTTTTACTTCCTTATTGAAACAAATATTTATGTGTAGCAGCTTAAAATTTGTTTTTAACTGAGAAAAAAGAGAGCATTGAGAAATTTTTATCAATAACACTGATAAGCGAATCCTTAATGGTACCAAATTTGTGTATAAAAGATTCTTAAAAATTATCCAAAAATGTACTTTGTTTGACATCTTTGTTATGTTAGCTTTTTTCAATTAGTTTCAATAATTGATTAATATTGAATCATTTCAGAAAAAATGTCATCCTCTAATTTTCGTGCTCCAAGAATCTATTACGAACCTCGACAGCGGTTGCCATCAATTACTCCCAGCACTTTCAGCATCGATGAATCTTCTGTAGCGTATATTGATAATGAAGAAGAATTTTCGCCACAATTAAATCAAAATATCCATCAAGAAAGAAAACTTGACGAAAAAAAGGTATAAAAATGTGTTAAAATTAAAATATAAAACAGAATTTTTTAAATCATTTTAGGAAGCAAAAGAGTATAATTCGATCGAAATGCATGATGATAAAAAGCATCAAGGAAAAGTAATGAAAGGATTCAAGAAAATGTTAAATAAATTTATGTTTGTTGATGTCCCGACAACCGATATCAATCATGACAATAATTATATTGATGAAAAAGGCGCTTACATCACGTGGTTGGTTGGGTTGTAAAATAATTTTACAAATATATTTATATGTAATTACTGTAATTTTTTTGACAATTTATTAATGAATTGAATAAACGTCTTATTATTTTATTCAAAAATAGCAACCATAAAAACTAAACATTTACAGTTGATTGTAAAAAAATATTGCATCTTTGATATAATTCAAATAAAAGCCTGGCAAGATTTATTATTTATTAATATCTTGAATTAATTGAAAATCCTTCAAGCATTTTTGATTTTGCAACTTTTCCATAAAAACCTGCCGATGCTTTGGGGGTTCTTGCTCTATCAGGATCAGAAAAATTAACACGATGGATTCCAAACTTAGTAGAATATCCATCATTCCATTCAAAGTTATCCATTAAAGACCATACTGTATGTCCCATAACATTAACTCCGTCTTGAAGAGCTTGTGCGATTGCCATTAAATGCCCTCTAAGATATGCGACCCGGCTAACATCGTTCAAATCTTCATCGTAATTATCCATGCAGCCATTTTCAGTTATCAAAATAGGAATCTTATATTCGGTATGGATATAATTTAGTAGTTTTCGAAGTCCAAAAGGTGTATAATAAACCCATGGATCTGAAGCGTTCATTCTAAAATTATGGTTTGATTTTAGTGATATGAATTGCAACATAGCTTATTAAAAAATGGTCTTCTTTTTTCCAATTTAATGACCATTTTTGCACTTACTGTTTCCATTCAGGTGATGGCCATTGTCTTATTTTAGTATCATAATCAACAGTTTTAATTCCCAATTCCCATCGATTTGCTTCTTCTTCTTCAGTTCTTGAAGTGACCATTAAACCATTATAATAATTAACTCCAACAAATTGTGCAGATCTATTTAATGCTTGAATTTGTTCGGGAGTAAAAGAAGGCAATCTTGAACCTGTTCGATTTTCTTTGGCAGATAATTCTGCAATCCGTTCTTTTACTCTCGGAGCCCAATCACCGACAAAAAGTGGGTGTCCAAATAGCCCCCAATAAAAATCAAATCCACGAGCTGACGCTTCTGTGTCGTTGCCATTTGAAAGATCCGCAGGAAAAAACCATGGACCATTAAGTGCCATTCCAAGAATTCCACCATCTTTATCTAGCCCTAAATCTTGAAAGGCTTTCCATGCCTCTGAATGTGCTAACAATAAATTTTTTGCAGCAAGATACAACGACCAAGCACAATGATCTGCAAATTCTCCAGGGGCACCCGAACCATTATCCCCACAAAATTCTCCTTGTGCAACTGATAACGGTTCATTGATTGGAATCCACTTTTTTACTCGGGTACCAAATTGTTGGAAGATGTAACGGGTATATTCACCAAACTTGATTGCAGTATTTTCATTTAACCATCCACCAAGATCCATGAGACTTTGAGGTAAATCCCAATGAAACATTGTAATCTAAAGTATTTAAAAATAAAAATAAAGGCACAAGTAAAACTTTGAAAATAAGTCTACCACGGGTTCAATATTCGCAGCTTTTAATGCATCAATCAAATCACTGTAATATTTTACTCCGATGAGATTGATGGTAGCATTTGTTCCATCAATAAAAATACGGCTCCACGAAATTGAAAATCGATATTGTTGAACATTAAGACTTTTTAAAAGTTCAACGTCTTCTTTCCATTTGTAATAACTTTTACATGCATCGTCCCCAGTATCATTATTATGAATTTTATTTGGAAGATGCGAATATGTATCCCAAATTGATGGTCCTCGATCTAAATTATAAACAAACATGGTAAAAGTAAACATAACACATTTATGTTTTTGAACTTACTATCCCAAGCACCCCCTTCAACTTGATAAGCAGCAGTTGCACTTGAAAATGTAATTTTGCTCAAATCATAGATAATTGGATTCTGAAATAATTTTTTACTTATCATATCTAATTTTAAGGATTCCTTACAGTAGCATTTTGATGAACACACAAATCTGTGTTACAACAACAAGTTTTTGTACTTGTTTCATAATCATTTTTACACCAATTGGTTGTTGTGCAATAATTTGTTGAATCATCACATCGAAGAGTATAATTCAATGTTTGTCCATCATTTTGATATTGACTAACACAAAATCCCTTACAATCAATAACTTCAGGGCTTGTAAAGGCCATAAAATTAGTTACTTCTTGAAAAGATCCATTGTAACATTGTATGGCAGAGCTGTACCGAAATAGAAGGACAAAAAATATATATAATATGGGATTACCCATGTCTAAAGTGGATATCATTAATACAAAAAACTTTATGAATAGAACAGTGAAATTAAAAGAAGTAGCTCAAACAATAAATTAGTTTTTGGGATAACACAAGATTACGAGGTTTTTAAGATATTTTCAAAACCTATTTATGACTCGGTTTATCATAAAACAAAATCTGTCCACCAGTTCAACCGTAATCTTTTTTCAAAAAAAAACTTAATGATCAAACATTTAGCTACTTAAAATACCAGTTATTATGGTTTTATTTTTTAGAAGCTTAAAGAAAAGTGCTACTCAAATAAAATCCTTATCTAAAAGCCATAAAAAACTATCATTTTGTTTGGAATGAAATTTTTTATGCGGTAACAACCTGGAATTATAGAATAAAAATCTGATTAATTTTTATTACCAAAAAAGAAGATTAATGGCTTTCTTTGGACTCAATAGAAGAAGCAATGTTGAAAAAAGGTGCTTTCAATGTAAAGTTTTGATAGAAATTGAAGATAAAATTTTTAATGAATTTTATAAGAAGGAATTTTGATTAAGAATTTTATAGTGTGCTTTGCTTCAAATAATTTGTGTAAAATTGCAAGAAAACTCAAATTTCTTTCTTTTTTTTATTTTATTTATTTTTAAAGAATTCAGTTGTTAAAAAAATTTAACTTTGATAATGCATTTTTTAAAATTTCTTCTCCTCTTTTGTCTTACAAGAATTTCATCAAGTAAAATAACATGTTATCGGGGCATGAATATTATTATGCCCGGTAGTGCTAACTTTAGTCAAAATATGGCGTCACTCGGATGTAACAACGCAAATTACTGTCTTCGAGCATTCGGGACATTTAATGGAAAAGACGGATGGTTTTCTACTTGTGCCAGCGATGAAACTTGCAAAGTTAGTATTTCAAAACTATAAAATTTTAAATCATTTTGCATATATTTCAGTCTTTTCCTGGTTGTGACACAGTAACAGGCGGATCAAAAGATTTTGTTACAAATTACACTTCATGCTGTTGTAACACGACACTTTGCAATGATCTTGAATTTACTGGTGTCAAAAGTTCTACAAAAGATACCCCTGGATCCGCTGATACAACAAATATTTATTTTGTTATGTTTTATTTATTTCCTTTGCTAAACGTTTTTACGCTGGCTTAAAAGCTTTTTTATTACATTTTTAGTGTACAACAAAAACAATAAATATTTAAAACGTTAAGAATTCAATGATGTTTCAACAGCAACAGCAGCAGCAACAAAAATATCGACAGCAACAATTCTTTCTTTTGATTTCAGTTTTTTCTTCATTTTCTTTTGCCATGAGATTATCCGCTTCTGTCGAAAATTTAAGAAAAACCTAAAATATTAAGTTTTAAATATTATTATTGTAAAACCTTTTTTAAAAATAAAGTGTTAAGATTTTTGTGAGAATTCGACTTTTTTTTGTTTAAAATAGTTTTTGGACAATAGCATTTTTAAGATTAAAGAATTACTTGTTCTAAAGATGTTTGTGAAAGGGAATAATCAACAATTGGAAGAGTAGCAATAATTTGCTCCATTCGGGCAAACAGTGATGACCATGTGATATCATTTTTTCTTTGCAATTCATAATTTAATTGATTTAAATGTTCTTCCTGAAATCGAATATTGTTTAAATAATTTTTTTTTGTGACAGAATTTACTTTTAATTCAGCCGATGGAAAATTCATGTTAATTGCATGCCTTATTTCATTTGCAGCTGTAGGGACATCAAATTTTATCAATAGAGTATATCCCATTCCGTATCGGGATTTAATATGTTGTGAACTTCCAAAACATCGGAATTGTCCATAAACCATTATTGCTAAATTTGTGCATAATGCTTCTGCTTCTTCCATGCTGTGGGAAGTTAAAACTAAGGCGGTCCCCATTTCTCGAACCTTAATTCCATTTTATTGAATCCATTTTTAAAAATAAAGTTTACCTTTAAAAGGATATCCCAGATAAGCCTTCTTGCTTTTGGATCTACACCTGTTGTTGGTTCATCTAATAATAAAACATTTGGCATTCCAACTAATGAAATTCCCAAGCTTAATCTTCTTTTATTTCCACCACTTAAAATTCTTATTCAAAAATTTGAATAACACATTTCTAAATTACCTATATGTTTTAATCTGTCGTTTTGCATACATCCGAATGCCAATGGCATCAATAATTGAATTAACAACAAAATCAATATTTTTTCCGTGAAATCCTTTAATCCGTGCAAACATTGCTAAAGTTTCTTCTCCAGTAAGCTCTTTTAAAATTGCATCATATTGTGGGCAGTAACCAAAATTTGCAGATCTCCAATTTGATTTTACGTTATATTGATTGATAAATGCATTCCCAGATGTAATATCTGTTTCATGGGTTAACATTGTAAATGTTGAAGTTTTCCCTGCACCATTTACACCTTCAAACATGTCAATTGTATGTGTTTTTCATCGTCAAATAATGTTAAACTAACCTAATAATCCAAAGCATTCGCCACTATTCAAATGAAAGTTCACTCCCTTTACAGCTCTATTTTTTCCATATTGCTTTTTCAAATTTTTCACAGTCACTGTTGCATCATTCTTATTCATCAATGCAATCTTTGATTTTTCTGCTAATACATCTGTATCCTCAACTTGATTATTTAGGTCGTAATAATTATTTTCACCCTTCTTTGACTTTTTGCATAAATTAAAGAGTTTTGAGAAGCAGCCCATAATAAAAGCAAGAACTTGATATTCGCGCATAAAAACAAATATCCAAAAAATGATTCCTTCAACTCCCATTGCCAAAAAGATATATCGTAATCCATTATGTCCATAATTTGAAAAAATGTCATCAAAATATATTCGATCATCTCCTGATGCACAACAACCTGATGAACTTGAAACGGTGCAATTCACAGATTCACAGGAAATACGAGTGGCTTCATTTTTGTAAATTTTCATAAGACTGTTACAGATACCGTAAGACGGGAAGCATGAAGACATAACAATTTCAACGACGTGCCATGCAATAACTGAATCAGCAGCCGTTGCTTGAACAATCAAAACAACCAAAAGTCCACAAAATCCTTAAAATAATTTTCTTATTATTGACCTTAAATGAGATGTTGATGTTTACCAGAAATTATACTGAAGATTAAAATGGATGCGTATCCTTTTGCAGAAGATCCAAATGAAAATGACCACCAATAAACAAATGGCAAATAACACCATGCCAATAATAAATATGATTTATAAACGGTCCAAATTGCATTAAAATTGTGAATGAATGGTTTAATGTTAAAAGCAGCAAAAATTCCAATGAATGTCAAAGTTGGAATTAAATATGAAATGAAATCCCAAACAAAATTTACAAGCCAATATGTCCATGGCTGAATTCCAGCAAGATATTGCATATGCTTGAATTTCTTTTGTTTTTCCCGAATTATAAAACTGCAATACCCAGCAAGAATTAAACTCATTGCAATAATACTTCCATAACCAATAATTGTTCCAGCACCTCCAAATTCTGCAACTCCACTATTTTTAATTGTATCACCGCTTGTTGGAGGCAAAGGATGATTGGATACCTAAAATTTTTAATTGTTAATTCCAAATTTATATGTTTATTTTAGTGCGCTGTTATTGTAAATTAATTTAAAATAATATACTTTTATTGTGATGTCCCTTCCAGTTGATTTTCTCAGTAATAAAGAATCAGCTAAACTTAAAGCCAAAGCGGGGGAATGTATTCCAATATTATTAAACAAAGCCCTTAATCCATTTCCAGTTGAAAGCAACGGATTAGTTGTCACAAAAAATGCAACTGGATTTTCAACTCCAAAAGCTCGAACACCGTCTTCTTTTTGACCATTAATTAAAGTTTCATTTAATGTATCCGATGCTTTAACATCAAAGCCAACACCTGGATTCATATCTTTGAGCAACTTATTTATTGATCTTAAAATTCTTTTTATTATTATCTGTCAAACATTTAAAGCAACTAACTCTTTAAAAGACAATCCATTAATCCAATTTGGAGAATCAACAAGATATATAGAAGCTGGATGATCTTCGTGGGAATAATGGCTTAAATCCATTAACAAACTTGGTTGTGGTTTGGGCTGTGGGACCGTTGTTGCACCAAAAACAATTAAAGCGATAATCAAAATTGGAATTATTAATTGAAGAATAAATTGCACCCAATAACGTGAATAATAAATTACACGTTTTCGAAACATTGCATTAATGTGTTGAAAATAGGTTAAAATAAATGATAACTTCGGCAATAAACGGATTCTTGGAAAGTTTTCTAAGGCTCTGTTTCGAAGTTTAATTTCATCTTCATTAAATCTCTTTTTATTCACTTCTTCATCGACTTTAAGAAAAACATCTTCCATGGTTGTGATTGAAATTCCGAATGATTCAATTCCATATAAAAGTTGAGTTTTTTCAAGCTTTTCAAATAATGCAGAAAATTTTGAGCGATCTTTTTGGGGCAACAAAAATGTTACTTCTGCTCCAATATCAAAATTTGCTTCAGCATTTGCGCAATAAGTTTTCAAAAAGTTTAGCGTTGATTCTTTGAAAGCTTTTAATGCACTTGATTCAGCATTTTTGTATTCAATTGTTAAAAGATATCCGGCTTTATACAAATTTTTGAGGAACATGCTTGATCCACAACATTGTAGCCGACCATGTGCCATGATTGCAATTCTGTCTCCAAGTAAATCCGCTTCTTCCATAAAATGTGTTGTTAAAAGTATTGTCCGAGATTTCTTTTCTTCTTGTAACAATCCCCAGGTTTCATGTCGGGCACCTGGATCCATCCCGGATGTCGGTTCATCCAATGTCACAATCTTAAAAATCATTTATTAGTTTATTTTAATTTACAAATTTTTATTAATTTTACCTCTGAACCACCGATTAATGCAATTGCCAATGATAATTTTCGTTTTTGTCCTCCGGATAAAGTTGAAGCTAATGCATTTTTCTTAAAACCGATTTTTAATTTTGTTATTATTTTTATTGCTTCCTCTTTAAACCATTTTCGTTCTTTAAGCTAAAAGTGTCGTTTTTATTACTTGTAAATATTAATTTCAAGAAATCTTACTTTGCAAAAGAATTCCAAATGTTCCATTACAGTTAAATCATCAAATAGAATATTATATTGAGGACAAATTCCAAGATTTTTTCGAATACTTGGAAGTGTTGTACGAATATCGTAATCATTAATAATTGCAGTTCCGGATGTTGGAGCAATTACACCCGTTAACATTGAAAATGTTGTACTTTTTCCTGCACCGTTATGCCCCAATAATGCAGTGATTTGAGAATTATAAACATTCAAATTTAGACAGTCAACAGCTGTTTTTTGAGAATTCACACCTCCAAATTGGCAATGCAATAAATTTTTGAATACATTCGTCGAATAAGTTTTGCTCAAATTTCTTATTTTTATAACTGGCTTTGCGTTTGATGGTTCGGTTTCAAATTTTGTTTGATCGATTTCGTAATTACCATTATTGTCATAGATTGCATCAATACTGATTTGAGTTTTATTTAAATGTGGAAACCAGTATGATTTTTGTACGAAAAACCATGGTTTTTGTGGGACTCCTTCACCACCAGGATTGATAGCTTCAATGTACCATGTCAAAATTATAAAAATTATTCCATCAATTATAAACATCATAAAAACATGTGCCATTGTTAAAGTTCGATCAGGAGAAATTGGATGAAAAAGATCATTCCATTGAAGGCCATCCGCTAAAAAAACTTTAATTTTAATAATCACTAAGTTAGATATATTACACAACCTTGTGATTCAAATTGTTGAATAAGCTTTAATCCCAATGCCAAAGCTATTAAAGGATTCAAAGAGCATGCCAATCTAACACTTGTTGAAAAGAGTTTAGCATCATCATATCCCATAAATACGTTTTCCCAAATGTATAAACATATCCATGAAATTACAGCTAACAGTGTTCCACCCATTCCTATACATTGATTAAATGTAAAAATAATACAACTATTATTATTTACCTGAATGTAAAATTGTTGAAATCATGAATGCAAAGTATACGACATTGAAGGCGAACAACATATAGAAAATTATAAGTATTGCTGCATTCATATTTGGAACCATAATGTAAGTTAGTCCAAACAATACTCCAACAATAGCCAAAATTTTTGTATAATTTAAAATAAAAAATGATACCCATTGAATCCATTGCGATAAACCCATTACTTTCATGTATTCCTAAAAAATTACTGTAGACATATTTTCTAAAATTATTGATACGGTACTTTAAGGCGGGCTTCTTTTTCCATAACAATCGTTCGAACAATATAAATTACAGTAGTTAAAAGAGAAAAAACTAAGACATCTGGTGTAAAACCTGCTGCAAGTTCAAAAATTCGTTTTTTATAAGCTGGAAATGGAAAACGTTGAAGCTAAAAAGAATTTGTTAGTGTTGGTAAAAAAAATAATGTATGATAAGTTAAATACTTCAACAAAATCCATGTCATCTCCAGAATTCTTTACCAAAAACTTTTGAATAGAAGAATCTACGGCTCTTTGCAAGGTTAAAAATCCTTCTTGCCAATATCCTGGATCTCCACCATCACCATCATCAGGATTAATTGGGCCAGCAAGAGAAGAAGTCGCAAAAATTTGTTTAATATCCCATGGCAAATATGAATTTGTGTTATCACTGTCATCATCGTCATCATCATCTGTATTACTTGAGCGATATCGACGTTTAGTGTTTGCTAATCGAATTGTATATGCGACATCGTTGGATGTTTGAACATTATTTGCAAAGTCATCAGAAAAAATAATACCACCTGCAAATAAATATTTTTAAATGATAAAGAATATATAACTACAGTATAACTGAATAGTGTATCTCATAAAATTTGCATTCTGCAACGGTTTTTTTACCAAATGCACTGCGAAAATTGATGCTATGGGAAGGAACTCTTTTTGAACTAACCAATAAGTGCATTCCCACATTGATCAGCAAATGATTGTTTGACATAATCAGACATACTATTTTCATTGGAAAATTCTTAAAAATGAGAATTAAATTTTCTTTCAGGGCAAAAGTTTTTCTCTTACGTGAAACTTTGGTTACAACTTTAACACTGTAATTTTCAGGCAAAACAGTTCGATTTAATTTTTTTAAATAAGGTATAATGTTGTCATTTGTAAATCTGTCCTATAAATATAAACAAATGTAAGAAAATAAAGCAAGCAAAAATTTATACACACTTTAACCATGCTCATAATTTGATTGATGTCATTAGTATTTGGAGCATATGCAATTTCAAAGTTGACAACAAAATTTTGATCTGTTATTTTATCAACTTTTAAGAATGGACACTTTCCAACCTTGTTTTTCAAAAAAATATCCATGTCAAGCATAGTATCCTGAAAGTTTTTAATTAACATAAAAGCAAATTTTTTGGACAAAGTTTAAAAATAAAAATATTTTATATGATTTTTAATATACGATAACATTTTTCAATTTAGGCACACCAAATTTGAAAACGACTTTCAAAATTTGCTTACATTTTTAGGTCGATTTGGATCAACAACCATCAAAAGATCATATGCTTGACCGGTAATTTGCCAAGATGGAAAAAATACATCTGAATAATCTTTTTCATACTGATCTTTTACTCCATTTAATGAGGAATAGCTGCTAACAATAAATATAATTGGCATTAAAAATTCCAAAAGAGTAAACCATTTTGATCTCCATTGAATAATTAAATTTTTCCATAAAAGTAACCGTAATTGTTGAAAAATTGCAGGCATTCTATTTTTTAAAAAAAGGAAAAGAGCTACCAATTTTAATGCGATGAGGCAAGCTAAAAATTTATCAAAAAGTATTAAAATTTAAAATAAATTTGCATATTCAAGAGGACTTAAACAGTGACAATATTTTTGATCACGAGACCCTAATTAACTTGTACTGCTTTTTGTGTCATCTATTAAATTTTTCACACCTTTTTTTCAGAATCCACTGAAAACTTAAAGAAAAAACTATATACGATAAAGTATTTATAGTGTTCTCTAAAAAATTTCGACAGCAATAATATCATTTTTTTGTTATCTTTTTGCACCAAAAAAGACAACAGTCTTTCCATTCCATTTCCCTCTATCCTTGATAGCAGGCTTCAAACGATAAAAAAAAAAGTTAAAAAAACACTCATAGATAGAATCATTTTTTTGAAAGAAAGAGGTATAAATTGCACTTTTTTCCCTTTCAATTGTGTTTGCCAAATGATTTCATTTATTTATGACATTAGCTTGATTTTCAGACTGTGATGTGTTATGTGTGCTTGGAAGGAATCATGTGCAACAAAAGCAAGAAAATAAACTTTTTCACGTTTATCTTTTTGCAAGCAATCACTTTTTTCTTAGAAAGTGATATAAAAACGTCATTTTAAATATTTTAGAAATGAGTCATAGTTATTTATTTTTTTAGATTCATCATAAATTTTAGAACTAAAAAGGTTTTTTTGCAAAAATCTGCACAAACGGAGTTGAAAGAAATACTGTAAAAAGTGCACAAAAAAATGTGTGTCGTTCTACAGTATATTTATTTCTGCACAACAATTCATACTGTTTGAGAATTGTTGAGCAGAAACAGTTTCTAATTTAATGCCATAACTTGTGAACTGCTCAACAATTATTTTTCTGTTATAATTTTGCCCCAGCATTAGTTTATTTAAATTATTTTGAATGAAATTAGTAAATTTTACTGTTTAGTTCAAAAACAATTTATGTAGGAAAATATAAATAAAAAAAAGTAAAAACAATAACAACTGAAAAAGAAAAAAACGACTGTAACAAAAGTAAAACAATACAAAACCATACTCTAATAAAAAAAACCCAAAATTAAGAAAAATTAATTATTGGCACTTTTGAAATTCTTTTTCAATTAAATCCATAATAACTCGGTAATCATTTTCACCTTGAGTGAGTAAACGAAGATGCCTTGTACTATGTGGCCCAACAGTATTAATAATAAAAAATCGTGGAGCACATTCACATAAAAGTTCAACATGTTCTGTCAGTTCTCCACCGGTAAGCTTAATATCTTGTGCCAGACGAAATAAAATCAATTCAAGTTTTGTTGTAGTTTTTGGTTTGATTCTTGAAAAATACGACCAAACATGATACAATAAAGTTTGCTTAATTAATTCAAGTTGATTTCTTCTTCGCTCCATTGCTAATTTAATTGGTTCCAATTTTGCTTCATTAGCTTTCTGCTTCATCATAAGTCTTTCATAAAGTGATAACTTTGGAGTGTCCCCAGCAAATTTCGTTGGAGATAATGCCACTTTTCTATTTGGTGTATGAGTTTGTTTCTCTGGTGACTTGAATTGCAGTAATGTTGCCTAAAAAATAAAACCTCTATAAATAATATTACCGATTTTGAAAACTTACTTCAGCATTAGCAGGTAATACAAATGATTCTCTCTGCTTCTCCAAAAAAGGCTCCAATTTTGTTTGAATAACAGTTTCTTTTGGAGGTTGGGGTAATACAGAAGGAACAATATCAGGAACTGATTCAAGTTTAAATTTTAAATGAAATTCACCATTTTCGAGTTCATCTTTTGAGACTAAAATTAATACAATCAATATCGTAGTTTTTGCATTTACTGTTTACTACTGTAGAATTTAAAAAAGCAAAAGAAGCCCCCGAAAACAAATTACAAATTTAAATACTCTAAAAAACTTACAGCCGCGTTCATTTAAAAATTTATCATGAAGTTCAAAAACAGGCAACAACAATTCATATTTAAAAATTGCTTTTCGACAGGCCATCCTCCAAGGTTCAAGACGATCATAATTAGCTAATTGAAGTTGCCGAAGTTGGGGCGTAGCTTTTGTTGGAGATTTTCTTGGTGAAAGTGGCACAAAATCAACATTCTTTTTTGGCGATTTTAGAACAGATGTGAGCTTTATTGGTGAACCATACTGTACTGTTTCAGAAGGTTGTGGCTTCATCGGGGATGGAGGTATCCAATACGATTCAAGATCTAAAATAGAAAATTAATGTAAAAGTTAGTTTAAAAAAGTTATACCTTTCTTTAAATTTGGTTCTATAACTAAATCATGTTTCTTTCCTGGGGTTTTCATTCCAAATGCTCGATGTTCTTCCAATTTAACAGTGTAGGAATTCGGATAAACAGTCAAAATTTGGCCAAGAATACCAGCGGTAAAATTCTTTTTTGTATCCTTTTCAACGTTCTTCTTTAATGCTTCAAAAACACATCTTTCACTTCTTCCTTTCTTAATACCAACAACACGTTCCATTCTTTCAAAAGTATCATACAGCGGTTGGTATTTCTTAGGAAGTTTATAATTTGCTGCATTTTTGATAGGAGATCTTAATCGAGCATATTTTCCCTCTTCTGCAATTCGTCTAAAATAAAAAAGATGGATGATTGTAACTAAATTTAAACATGCATCAAAAACATGTACTAAAAAATCAGAAGCATTTGTAATCGTCACACAGTTAAACTTACCGTTGTGTACCGAATCCGCTTTGAATTGTTTTCGGCGGTTTTGCAGAAAACGTTGAAATATATAAGTCAGATTTTTCACTGGTTTCATCTTGATCAAATAATTTTCGACGAGCACTTTTTGGTGTTTCAAAGCCATTACTAATATTCAACTTTACAGATCTTGAAGGTGAACGAAGCGGAGTCGAAAATCCAACAGATTTCGGTGGTGTTGAAGGAAACAGGGATCGTGGAGGAGTTAACGGTTGTGGAGTAGAATTATCAAAAGCGTCATCGAATTTTACAGGAGAAAAAATAATTTGTTTTTTCTTTCTTGGTGTTTGAAAAGGTGATTGTTAAATTTTCAGATACTAATTTTGCAGCTTTTATTCTTTTTGGTGTACCATCACCATAAATTTTTATACGACGTTTAACCTGTAAATTAAATGATAAACTTTGAATATAGATAAAATTAAAAACTTACTCCTCCACATCTTGTAATTGAATTCGTTGGAGTCCATGTAACAGTTGAAGATGGTGTTGATCCCCCTCATCTCCTGCCAGTCGGCTACTTCTTCGTACTGTACTCATTTTTTTTGAGTCTATAATTAAAATAGTAATAAAAAATAACAATAAATTTTTTAAACTAAAATTATTAAAAACAAATATTTTGAGATTGAACAAAAATTATTTTTGGCGCGCATTTTTCTCTGCCTTTTTTTCGTGCTCGATCAATTTGGTTTTTTGTAGATCGTTGCTCAACTGCGCAAATAACATTCCATCTTTTAAAGATTGCTGTAAAAAAATGTGACTCTATCTTCACGAAACCATACTTTATTTAAATCCGCCCTGAACTTTTTCCAAGAGCTAAACCGAACATCACTAATGCAACCCCAATATACGAACGCAAAATTTGAACAAAATATTTATAAAAACATAACCCAAACATCACAAAAATTAAATTGAAACAATTTACAAAACATTTTCAATCTTGAGCTTTTTCAGATTGAGGTGTCTTATTTTCATCATTTTCTTCATGGGATTGAACATCCTTAGGTTCAGATGACTTATTTTCAACAGTTTCTCCATCAGATTGAGCATTTTTAGGTTCAGATGCCTTATTTTCACCATCAGATTGAGCACCATTTTTAGCACCACTACGACGACGATTACGGCGATTTCGATGACGAGATGCCTTTTTTTTACCATTTTCTCCATCGGATTGAGCACCATTCTTAGCACCGCTACGACGACGACTTCCAGGATGAGATGCTTTCTTTTCATCATTATCTCCATCAGATTGAGCATTTTCATTTTTGGTACCGCTACGACGGCGATTGCGACGATTTCCAGTTTGAGGAGAGCGATCACCTTGACTACGAGAAGTATTGCGACGACGACGATTACCACCTAAAATTGAAATAATAGAATAAGAAATGCAATATTTATATGAATTACCGGGGCTGGAACGAAGGGGATATCGAAGTTGGATAACATATACACCTTGAACATCAGTATCATCCGGTCCGGTAACATTTGAAGCTTCAAGGCGGTCACGCGTGCCTTTAACAACATCAAATTCAACCTTTTCATTGTGAGCAAGAGAGCGAAGGTGGACACGATTCATGCGAGATTTAGCAATGTTCATTTGATGAACAAAGACATCACCAGTCCCATCATCACGAGCAATAAATCCATAGTGATAGCGAAGAGAGAACCATTTGACGGTACCAGTAATTTTTTTCTCCAAGACTTCTTTAAGCTTTTGAGCTTCTTCATGTTGTTTCAGAAGAACGCGATAAGGAACATAAGCCTGAAAAAGGTGGAAATTGAATCAGAAAAAACATTAACAGTGAATGCTGCAACCGAAGAAAAAGGGAAAACTGTTGCAACATTTGTATTAGAAAATATAAATTTAACTTACTTGGCGATTATTATCCTTCATAATTGGTTTTTTATTTAGACGAAAGAGCGTTTGAGCGGCCACTGGCACACACGACTGTTCTAATTTAAAAATGATTTTTTTTCAACAAACGTTAAAAGTTGGCAGCTGCGTTACAGTACCCTTTTTGCGCTCTGTCGTTTTTTTCGCTTCGATTTTAAAATGCTTTGGCGCACATTTTAAATTTTTCGGAAAACAGGTTGAAAAAACAAAAGCGATTGTTTTAACTTTTTTTTCATTTCAGATACTTTGTTTTTTGTACTGATTCAAGCAATAAAACATATGACAAAGCTATTTTATCATTTAAAAACTAGAAAAAAAATATTAGTAAGGAGTATATGATTTTAGCAGTAAATATACTTGAATTCAAAGGTTTAAAATATTTGTTATAGATCTTTTATTTTTGTATAAAAATGGCAAACTGAAAAAAGTTAAAGTTCGAATATGCCGGATTGTTTATGAGGTGATTTAATCATGAAGCATCCATTTGTTTAATAACAAGATCCTTAATGGAATTGACTTCATAATGAATTCATTCATGTTATATCATATCTATATATGTAATTTATTCATTTAATTTTGCATATACTTTATTCCAATTAGTATTTATCGCGTTTGAACGCATTTCACATCTATTGTTTATTTTAATCGTCACAATGCTGTTTAGAGTGTTTCTCTTGCTTTAGTCATTTTCGAATTTGGACTATATAGTTTTAATATTAACCAAGCCTTTGGTCTTCAATAATACTATCAATGTTTTGCCTGTTTATTACAAAGATATTACAAATGTGAAGAACGGTTCTTTGATTTTAAAACCAACGAAAAAAGGAAAAATGTTAAGATCAGTTCGTCAAGGAATTGATCCAATTAAATTTTCACTTCAACAAAATTCCGAATGTATCTCACAGTAATCTTGTTTTTAATTTTTTATTGATTAATACATATTATAAACTTTTAAGGATTCATTTTTATTTTCCTCAAAAAAAGAAATCCAAATTTGATTACTGTATGCTCGATATAACAAAGTTTTCAATTGAACTTAAAGGCAATAAAGGTATGCAGTGTTTCGACTCCCCAGCCCTTTCTCTTCCCCCGGGGTTCGGGGGAGATTAAGGCTCATGCTCAATTTTCAAAAGAATTTGGTATTGATAAACAAGGATGTGAACCAACTCAAGCAAGTCGAAAAAAATCATATCAAAAAAGCTGAATTTACAAATGGAACAAAAGCCAAGAAAAAATAAGTTGTATTTTGTGGATATTACACAAGTAATTCCCCCTCACTAATTTCAAGACTGAATTTTTACATATCAATCTTTTGATATTATGTTTTATATAAATTAATTTTTTTAGGGCTGAGCTCTATGCTCGTATGTTTACCCCTGATGGAAAATGAGAAATGCAAAAGAACTTGTTGAATATAAGGCTCATAAAGCTGCTGCTGCCTCAACTAAAGCAAGTTTAAATAAAGCTGCGGTGCCGTTTTAACTTCTTGTCAATTTTTGTTTATGTAGATTCATACAATGTTTCTCAGGATTGTTAATAATCAGAATTATTAACAACAACCACCTTGAAGCTAATTGCTGGTTCATTTGAACGAATTGTAATCTGTTTTGCCGTTCAACAAAATTGTACTGCAAAAATATTTTGTTCAACTACCACCATATTCTCATTTTTTGTGTCCCTATTATTTAAAGTGTAAGCCAAAAATAATTGTAATGGAAAATTATTTCATTAAAAAGCTTTACAAAAATTAGTGTTGCGCATCTGATGCCGTTCTAGTTTATATCTGCACAAACTATAAATTGAACATCAGGGGAAAAACATGCGGACACAAAACTTCAAAATGGAAATAAACGTTGAAGACACTTGTGTGCTTTTCTTGTGTCCCTTACATCATCTGCTGCAAAAAAATTTTGTAGTGAAAAGAAAAAAGTATAAAAGTCGACTAAAAATTTGCCGAAAACATCAGAATTAATAAAGTGAATTAAGAAGAAAAAGATGGAAAATCGTTTAAAGGTAAATTGAAAAATTATTGGTTAGTTTTAATGTTCAATTTTTTTAAAGGAAATTGCATTTAATGGTGCTTTGTCTCTTTCACTTTCATTTGGACATGAACTTGGTTTATTTGATGCTTTGGCTGCCATTGGAACTAAAGAAGAACCAGCAAGTCCATCCCAACTTGCTGAAAAAACTGGAATTGATTTAGAGTAACTCTAGCTTTTATTTATAGAATACTTTACCTAGAAAGAAAAAGTTTAAAATACATTTAAGTTTAGCAATACAATATAAATATTTAAGCACAAATATTTTTTGTAGTTTGATTATCTTTTAAGATTTGAAAAAAAGTAAAACTTTATTTTAAAACTCCGAGGCCTCATAAAAATTTGTTGATAGAATACATTTTTAATATTAAATTAAATATTTTAGGTTTGCATCAGTATGGTTAAATGGAATGGTTAGTGGAAAGATTATTGAACGAAATGCTGCGGGGGATAAATTTTGGATTGCCCAAGAAAATATGGCTGCTTTGACTGGCGAAGAGCCTGCTGCTGGTTTGGTTTATAATCGACTTCTTCCAATTTTTTCATCGCATTATAAACAAGCTGTTGAAATGGCAAAAGAAGATCCAGATGAGAAAAATCCTGGTGAAAAGCAACAAGAGCATTCACATGGACATGAACATGGCCATAGTCATGGACATCATCAACATGGTCATGATCATTCACATGGACATACCCATGGACATGGTAAAAAAGTTAACAGATTTTATAAAAAAGTTACATTTAAATTTTAGGTGATAATCATGGAGATGCATTTCCGCTGATGGAATTACTTTCAAAAACAACATACAGAAAACATCTCATTCCTGATTTTGTGCCATTGCTTGGTCTTCGTGAAAAACTTGAAAATGGTGGCATGGAAGTTCTGGATGTGGGATGTGGCACTGGCTTTCATATCTGTGAATTTGGTAAGAAATATAACTGAATCTAATTCAATGTATTTGATTATTTTTAGCTCGAGAATTTCCAAAATGTAAGTTCACTGGAATTGATATTAGCCAAAATGCTATCAAACGTGCTCAAGAAGTTGCGAAAGAAATGAATTTGAATAATGTAAAGTTTGAAGTTGTTAGTGGTGAACAAATGCCGGATGAATGGACAAAGAAATACAATTGGATTTTTAGTTGGAATTCAATACATGATCACAAACATCCAAAAGTTGTAAGTATTAATTAAATATCCTGAAAAATGATAATTATTTGGAGTCTTTTAGGCAATTAATGAAATTAGTCGCGTTTTGAGTGATGATGGACGTTACACAATGCTAGAAATGAATAAACCTGGAAATCCAAATGATTACGGTACAACACCAATGTCAATGTTTTGGGCCGTTGCTGGTTTATTTATTGTTTTACCAGTTCGTAAGGCTCCAGAAGGTGACAATTTTTTAAAAAAAATATTTGATATTCTTAATATTATTTTTGTTTAGTTTTTAAATGGACAAATGCTGCAGCAGTTGAGATGTTGAAAGAAGCAGGCTTTAAAAGTGTTGAACCCGTGAAAACTCCATTCTTTGAGTTTAATATTCTTTTTATTTGCACAAAATGATGTATCAATAATTGGAAAGTCATTTTTATAATCATCATTTATTAATTAAATTGTTTTATTGTTGAAGTTTTAACATTGTATTTAATAAAAATTTTTATTTGCTTTTAACCATTAACTATGAACAAAATATACATTAAAATAATCTTATGCAGTATGACATATACAAACTTATTCAATAAGATAATTATTACGACAAGCAAAATTCATTAACCATTTTTCGAATTCCTTCAAATCGTAAAACTTTGCAAGTTCAAGATAATCTTTAATATTATTCTTTGATGCTTGCTCAGCCATTTTTTCGAGAACAGTTCCCTAAGAAATCAACTTTTATTCCGCTTGAAAAAAATATATTTTAAAATGACAAACCATAAGATCATCCATTTGATATTGATGAGCAATTTTGAAAACTTCAATTTCACAACCATCAAAATCAATGCTGGCTTCATTTTCACAAAAATCTACCAATTTTTGGACAACATTTGAGTCATAATCAGGAATTTGAACACAATTTTCCGCTTTTTCTTTCATATTAATTTCAAACATTACCTTAAAAACTGGAGAATGTGCGGCAAGGAATGGTTTAATCGCCTAAACATTGACACATTTAGAGCCTTTAAATTGCATCCTCCAAAAATTTACTTGAATTTCTGCATTGCCTGCTTTCAACGTTACTTTAACAGATGAATCATTTTCCCAAATTTCTTTCAATCGATTAAAGATTCCATTTGATTGTTGGGGGAATTTGAATGAATCAACTTCAAAAGCTGAATTCTTTTTTGTGACATAATCAATAAATATTGTCAATTTTGTAATTTTTAACCAAAATTTAGTTAATAAGTTATATTTCCAATAGACGCCTAAAATTTGATCTTTTTTAAATTCTGTTTCAAAATAAACTTCTGCGGCTATGAGTAGAAAAAACTCATAAAATTAACAACTTACAATTGCCTTTTTGTAAATGTTTTCTGTCATTAATTTGAACGGAATAATGAAATACCTCAAGTTTAGGCTTGCAATCGAGAATAATTACACCATAATCATCCAAAAATTGGATTTTTAAAGATGCTTTGTATTTGACACCGGTGTAAGGATCAATTGCAGTCATTTCTGGGCTTTTCAGAATGTAAACACAGCTTCCAGGACTTTCCTCTTCTTTTTCCAAATGTTCTCTTTGAATATCATCAAAGTTATCAATGGTCCAAGAAAATATTCTTTTAATTGTAACAAACTAAAAATACAATTTTTTTCAAAAAAACAGCTTTTTAACTTTAAGTTTTACCTCAGTTAATGCTGCACCATAAGACATATTTCTTATAAACTAAACAAAACACAAAAGAAAATAAAAATATGATGAATGTTTAAACGTCAGAAAAAAAGCAATTTTTAACAACAAAAATGAAGAAGAAAAAACCGATCAAATGTGTGCTGCTTTTTTTAAAAGGGTCGAAAATTGCTTTCTTCTTTTTTTGTTCATCGTTTTGTTGCTATTTGCAATTGATTGTAATCTTTTAAAACATGCTTTTGCTTTATATAACCTTTTGAACAATTTGTATGTATGATAATCGCGAACGTGGAATCATTATCAAATCTTTCAGTTTTATTAGCATATTGGCGCAAAACGTTTGACAACTAATTTTTTAAGTTTAGAAACAAAACAATATCTAACAAACGAAATTTTCAAAATAAAAAATTAAGTTTGTGTTATTGTTGGTAAAGGAACGGTATTGGCTGTATAATTTGAATTCGAATTTTGTCTCAAAAAGCATTTCGTTCCAATAATTCTAAAATAATCGCCTCGAATTTGTTTATGAGTGACCAAAAATAAAACTGATGGAAAACCTGTAAAATAAAAAATGTAATAAAAAATATAATTTTTTTTGTGGAACTAGCCGTGTACAAATAACCAAGAAAATGACGCAGCTTTTACCATAATAGTCGGAATCGCAAAAAATTGTGTATAATCATATACCAAAGCACCACAAAAGACTACAACAGAAATAACAAAAACTGGTAGAAATAGTGCAGCTTCAGATTTCATGACGTGAAGTACTTGCTGTTGATTGCCCGAAATAAGCTTCTTTTTAAGAATGCTTAATGCGAATATAAAATAAAATAATGCAAGAAAAATGGGAATGCATGTATTGTGGGCAAAATGAATCCAGTTTCGATACTAAAAATATCATTTTCTGTTTCGTATAAATTATGCGATATAATTTTGAGAAAAAAGACTTGTTAGACTAATTATAAATTACTATGTACTTTAAGGAATGTACTTTCTTCTTGATGAGTGTGATACATAATTTTCAGAAAATTTTTTCTGCCTTCTTTTTTACAAAGGGCGACCAAAGTGTTAATTTCAGTTCACACGTCATGTTACTTCTAATAAAACAGTAATTTCATAAATTCTATTTTTTTAAAGTTAAAATAGTTTTTGATTAATTGTGTCCTTCAAATTTTCTGCATTTTTCGTAAGGTTTTTTTTATGTCTTTTTCTTAAACTTACATTATCATAACCATGTCCCAAGAATGGGGTAAAAAACCATGCTCCGCCAGCAGCATTAAAAAAGATTGATTTTGTCGTGAAAAACAAAGCCACCATGTAAAAGATATCTTTGGCAATCCAAATAAATGTTCGTTTATCTCCAAACAAGATATCACCAAAGTAGGGAGAAACCATTGATAAACACCGATTTAAGGCTAGGACAACCGTCAGAAATGATTGTCCCATCCAAAATACATTCCCAAATGCTCCTGCAAAAAGGATCGTCATTGGATAATCACAATATGTTGAACCATGAATGAAAAAATATCCAGTAAGGCCACCATTGATTGGCATTGTAAATATATCTATCCATGTAATAGCGTACATAATTTGATAACAGCTTTTTGTCCGATAAAATGGAAGAGCCAAAACGATGAGCAAGGGTAAATATAGTAACTAAAAATTATGTTTATGAAATTTAATTGATGTGTAAAAACAACTTACTTCAAAGACAGCAAAACAAGTAAGAAAAAAGTATCCCAAAATTGGTGAAGGATCTCTAAAATCCGAGAGATTTTGAGCATTTGAACAGTTATAAAGTTTATTGAATGTTTGTTTATCAAAGAGATAAGCATTCATTCCGTTTACAAAAATTGGATTTAATAAATTCCAAAAACAACTAAAATGCTAGTCAGATTTCCAACAGTTATTGCTTTAAAGTGATTCCGAAAGATTGTTTCACACTATTACTTTTTGATTTTTATTAGTTTCAAAAAGCTGTAAATTTTAAAAAGGTATAACTGAAATTAGGAGTTTTATTCTTCGAGGTTAATCCAAATGTAGTATAAAACCACCCTTTTTTATTGAATATGATGACAAGAGCAGTTCTATGAACGTTATATAGAAAATGAACTTCTGTTTAGATTTCCCCCCATAATTTACATTTAGCACCTGCCGAAAAGAGCTAGGAAAGGGCACAAATTATTCTTAATGCCACATATATTCATCATTTAAAAAAGTGAAAATATTGCTTTTTGTTTGTTTTACTTATTTGAATACATATTTGCTATGGTTTTTTGTTGATTTGTATATCTTTTTTAGCTGTAATAACTTAACTAGAAGTATCAGAGAAACAATAAAACAACATGCAAAAATGACATCATGATTGATATCAATAACTTGTTTCAAACAAACATTAAAATACTGAGAAGTGCAATTTTTTTATGTTATCTATTCAGAATTCTATAGTTATGAGACAAAACACTGTGAAGAAAGTAATGACATCCGAGCTTAAACAGTTAAAAAAACGAAATTTGTATTTTTAATTAAAAATTTATTTTTCGCAAGTGGTATAAATTAATTATGAAATCACAATAACCTCATTTCTTGAAAAGTTAATACTTTTATTTTTAGTAAAAATTTTTAATATTGTGTTCATCACTTCCTTTCTTATTTGTAGGTTTGTGGCAAAAATGAACCATGCAGGAGTCAAATCGCATATATCAACCATAAGTGACGGCACAAAAATAAGTGAAATCTAAAATTTTCAAAATAGTACTTTTATTACAAGAGCTTTACTTTTACAAAAATGAATATTTTCCAGAATTATACTTTTTAAAATTTCTTAAAAAATAAACATCTTTGCTGAGTTTTTAAAAAGGGCATCAAATCTGTGTTTATGTTGAAAATAAATTCGTTATTTTAAGAAAGAGAATACAAACCTTTTGCACACATACAATTACTTCTGTGGAAAATAATAACAAATTATACAAAATCAGTGCGTAATCATTTTTAGAAATCTTCAAAGAGTTATTATTACCGTAATAACGTAACCGAATAATCGAAATAATAACATAAATATTTAATAAAAATGATACAACTGACGTAAAAAGTATTTGAAAAAAAGTAATTTCCTGCAAATCCCACCATTTTACCAAAAATTTCGTTGGAACCAGAAAAAATATAAAATTTCTAAACGGACGATTTTCAATCCCAATAAACGGAAAATCCCATACAAAAACAAAAGGGGCAAAAAGGCATGCGATAACAATATATTTAAGATATTTTTTCCAAAAATAATTATATTTTGCATGAAAAACAATAATCGTAAATCTGTTAAATGAAATTGCCAAAGTATAAAAATGGATTGCAGTGAATGAATAATAGCTAATTGTGTACAGTATGGGATATAAAAGGTTTCTTCTCGGAAGTAATTTTAATAATGGATAAAAATATGAAATTTCTGGTACTTCATAAATCAGATAATAAGAAACTCTATTTATTATATTATTAACAGAAGCAAAAATAAATAAATAATTAAAAGATGTGTTAAAATGCTTGTTATTTTTACGACAAAGCAACACATAGAATATCAAAAAGTATAATATCAAAGTTAGAAGAACATAGGCGAATGAAACCAAATTCTTTATATCATTAAAATCAGTCATTATCAATCCCAAAAAGCTTCTCTGAATTATTATAAATATAATTGTTAGATTTCATACGATAACACGTATGAAAATTGATCATTATTCTTTTATGTATTTTCTTATGTATTTTTTAATTTTACGCCTACCAGGAACATTTAAATACAAAAAAACACCAACATTATTAATTAATAAGCTATATATTGTTGGCAAAACAAAATATTTTCTCACGTTAAACAACAAAATACAATTCATGGTATACAGTAGGCTTTATCTTTAACATTTATGGAAGTTTATCATAGTTATTTTGACTCGAATATTAACAGACACATTGTTTATTTATTGCATCACTTGAGAGGTCTTCCGTCATTTTTGTATTTGATTGAACAAGAATGCAATAGATCGAAAGATTATTGCAAAAAAACAAATCCTCTGCTTCCACAGTTTGACCATAAAGTTTTTTAATCCTTTAACTTGTGAGAGAAAAATTTAATAAAACTAAGTGAAAACAATTTCACGTATATTATGAAAAAAGGCACGTTTGAAAAAGGATGTGTATCAACAAAAATATGACATGATTATGTGATTAGTGTTTGATGAAGAATAATGTTCTCTCTCTCTCATTTCTTTAATATAACAATGCCAAAATTGTATTTTCACCTCTGTTTTAAGCTCTTTAATTTGGAAAGAAAGTCCAAAATAATACTTTTGTTAATATTTTGAAGGAACTATTAATTTCCTTGTCTTAAAAATGATGACTATAATCGGCTTTCATTAAATGGACAATAACAGGTAATTGTATACCAAAAGATGATTAGCAATACAATATGAGGCAATATATAAGCAGTGATAACTTTTCAAAAAGTATTCCTATTTTGACATTATTTTTACTAATCATGCTTCTTTTTGGAATTATTCTTGTAATATTTACTGTAACTTCATGTCAGCCTCTTCCTTCATTATTCAGCAACTTTGAAATGGATTCAATTATTCCAGCTGAGATTAAAAGAACTCTTGAATACAATAAACCTGATTCAATGCCAATTATTTCTCGTTCAATGCTTGATGCAAATAAAGGTCATCTTTCCAGAGCAAGTATATCAAGGGCAATGTCGAATATGAGAGATGTCGTTGCACAAATTTCAAATTCCGTAGCAGAAAAGCGTAATGCAAATCTTCTTGGTTACGATTATTTTTTACCTCAACAACAACAAAATACACCATTTAATCTTTTTACATCCCTTCAACAAATGCCTTACAAACGCGCCTTTGAGCAGCCTTTATTGTTTTAATTAATTTTTGTTTGTTTTATTTATTGTTTTATTTTTTCTTTTTAAAAACAATAAAAACATTTTTAAATTTAAAAACTGTAACAGCAATTTTGTTAACCTTAATTTAATCATCTTTTTTACTCTTGATTAAACATACAAAAAAATTATGAAGATTCTTTGCTACAAACAATACCTCACCAAAATTTAATTGTCAAAAAATTTTCCGTTTATTAACAACTTTTTAAACCTGTTGTTTATTATTTACACAAATCATGTTCATTAATTTCGCGTCACTAAATTCGAAATACAATTTGTTTTTCTTTTAAATTTTTCACTAATGTGTCAATTTGAAAGGGACAACAATCAAACGAAAAAAATTGAAGTTTCTTTTGTTCCAAAAAATGCGCGAAAAAAACTTGCGTTTGCATTTTTCGAAGACGTCTGTTTCAAAACGTCCAAAAAACAGGTTTATTTCTTTGTTCCGGAAGTTTTACGTAGAACAAAGAAACCACAAAGAAATCAAAAGAAAAAGAAAAATATTTTTATCAATATTTTATTTATTACTGACATAAGAGGTAGATTAGACCCGTAAAAATTAAAGAGAATCCTAATAAATTTGGAACTGCGAAGTAATCCCAATTGTAACGATAGAAAAAATTGAAAAGTTTTGGCCCAACTTTTGATTTCTTTAATCTTGTTCCATAACGTTTTGCCCAATTTAACCAATAATTTTGTAAATTTGGAGATAAATCTCGATGAGAAGTTATCATTGAAGCAACCAAACGTGCTCGATGTTGATGATATTCAAGATTATCATTCATTCGAAGAAGTGCAGGTTTAAGATTGCCGTGCCAAATGCTTTGAATATCAATCATTTCTCCGAGACCGAGTTCCACAAGACGTTTGAGATTTGAAGGTTGATCCCCTTGAAGTGGAAG
Source organism: Panagrolaimus sp. LJ2414 (assembly GCA_024447195.1). Taxonomy (NCBI): domain Eukaryota; kingdom Metazoa; phylum Nematoda; class Chromadorea; order Rhabditida; family Panagrolaimidae; genus Panagrolaimus; species Panagrolaimus sp. LJ2414. The sequence continues at coordinate 12,342 of JAMRXY010000303.1, read as the reverse complement.
TCCAATGACAGGAACTCCAAAATTCAGAAGCTCATTCAGAGTATTGACTCCACCATGACATACAATATACTGTAAATTACGATGGGCTAAAAATTTATTTGATCATCTACATATTAATGCCATGGATACTATATTAGCCAGAAAAAACAACAGTCAAAAATTCTTACCCAATAACAACTTAATTGGAGCCCATTGAACCATTCGAACATTTTTCGGCATTTTTTCTCGTTCTTCTTTTGTTACAATTTCTTCAGGATTACTGTTTGTTGCCCAAAGTACCAAATAATCCGTTACTCCAAAGGCATCAACAAAAATTTCAAATAATTTTTTTGGCATTGTTCCAACTTTTGCAACACTTCCAAAACTGACAACTACAAATTTTCTGATTTCAAGTTCATCAAAATCAATATTAGGAAAGTCATGCTTGGCTTTTAAAAATCGTTGTTCAGCCTCAGTTTCATTTATGGCTGATATTGTTGTTATTATTGGAAGAGTAGCTATTTCTAAGCGTTTTTTAATCTTTGTTGTTGGATTACAGTCAATAACAGAAAAATTATTGAATGCCGGAAATGTAATAACAAATGAATCATTCACTCTTAAAGGCTCTGCATCCGCTTTTCTTCCAGTTTGTGAAGAAAAATAGCCTTTAGGAGATTTTATAATGTATTCATTTCGGGATCTATAAGGCATTTTAAGTAAAACAATATTTTATTTAAAGATGATTACTTGCAAGCGGCACATCCAAAATGCTTTATTCGATTATTAATTGGTCGCAAAGGTTCCACCAAAAATTCGCTTCTTCCAGCATACAATAAATGATTTGCTTCAACATTATAAAGTTCAACTTGGTGATGTCCAATTCTGGCATAAAATGAATTAATAACATATGTTTGAATTGTTCTTGCAATTACAATTATTATGTGAAAAATTGTATTCCTTGCACGTTCCAATAATGTCATTTTTGTACTGGAAAAGAATGTACCAGTTTTTGCGACATAAGATGGATATGCTGGAACATTGAGAGAAGTTATATATCCATCCGCAATTGGCCAATTTGAAAATTGTATTGTTGTGGCATTCAACAAAGATGCCATTGTTGTTACACATTCCTAAATTCAAAAAAGTGTTTACATTTAGAAAAATTAATGTTTTATTTTGTTTCAGCACTCAAAAAACAACCGTATACCGTACCTGAATAAAATGATCAACGATAACCAAATCATATTTTTTTTGATATGCAAATTTGTAAAATTCACCAGAAGTCAAAAGTTGGGAGCATTCACGCTGACTGCGTTGCAAAATTTCCAAAAAAAGTTGATTGCCCCGAAAATCCCAGGGTTGTGAATGATCAAATGGTAAAAGCATTTCCCAAAGCAATGGAGAACTTCGACTTTGCATTTCAATTGCTAAAAATTCAAAAACCTTATGAAAAGTTTCATCAAAAACATACCATCTTCGGTTACCCTATTAACCAATAATTTATTCCAATGTGGGGGTAATTGAGCATTCCCGAATCCAAATTCATACAAATATATTTGAACCCAACTAACATTATCGGCAGGAAATTCAAATCCAATTTCTCTCATCATTACATCATGGGAATAACAGCCACTTGAAGGGAATAAAGCTATCTCAGAAGCTCGAATAAAATTAAAAATAAAGAAAAATAAAGCCCAGCAAATCGAAATCATTTTTAATGGTTTATTCTAATCATTAATTGTTGAAAGACAGTTAAACATTTTTTAAATAATAAATTGCCATCAAAGAATATTTGGCAGGAAAAATAAATTTGTTTTTGATCTTTGAAGTTCAAAAAATGAGCTTTTTAATGGACCATTATTGCAGCATATAATAGTGAATACCTGGGGGTAACGAATGAATGTGGTTTGGGGTTTTGCAATCGGAAATTCACAGTAAAAGAAAACACCTTCTATTTTGCTGTCTCTCTGAAACGCATTCCAATTTATCAGTGAAGGTCACACTTTTATTGTCTTCTTTAAGAAGACACAATAGAAATAATATTGAATTTGATTATGTTTGTATGTATGTGAATCAAGTTTATTTAAAACAATTATTCATCAAGGTTTGCTGGTAATTTATGTGAAGCAGACAAAGTCTAAAAAAGTTGACAGGAAATGCAAACTCTCGAAAAAATATCAAAATGATCAAATTCTTTCAAACAAAGAAACCAAAAAGGGTTAAAAATAACAGTCGGTAAAAAAAAAGTTTTAGCTGAAAAATTAATGTTTCATTGATATTTGGGATAAAATAGAAATAGGAAATCGTTAATTCTATTTTAAAAAGAACCTTCCATCAAGAAAGTATTTTCATCAAAACAAAATCATTAGTAACAATGTTAAAAATTTTGGAAATGTAAACAATTTTATTAAATTGTAAAACGTATAAAACATATCAGTTTCTCACTTTCTAAGCATACAACTAGCTTGACATTCTCTTTAAAACATGATTAATATAAATTCCGGAAAAATATTGAACTACAGTACTAAATGTCGAGGCCAATATGAAATCAAAAAAGTCTAAAGAAACACAAAATACGCTTTTAAGTAAATTATAAAAACTGTAAACCAGAAATTAAATTTTTTCCAAATCTATTAAAAGTGTTGACAAGTTATAAAATTCTAAAAAGTTAAAACTTGTTTTACCCAAACTCGAAAAATGTAAAACGTAAGAAAAAAGTATTTTAAATCTGAAAGAGTACAAAGATTTTTTTCAGAAACGAAAACTAAACTCATCTGAATCCAGTTATGCAATATCTGTACTTTTGTGAAATCCTATTATCTACTTTTAGAGATCACTTTTTCGACAATGAACTTGTGCTCCTCATCTGCACCATAGAAGATCACACATTAAGGTCAAAATGAATGAAAGATGTGAAAAAAAGGGGGAACCTGTTTAGGGCTACAAATTTTTCTTTTGTAGACAATTAACGACATCAAAACTTTCACTGCGGTAAAAAAGAAATCAAAACAAAAGAGAAAAAATTAACTTGAAAAAAGGAACAGGTTTTGTAATTTTGACGCAATTGATGTCCACAAACAAACCAATAAAAGATTACAAAAAAGGATAAATTAAATTGGAGATTCAGGGGTTGATAATTTGATTAAGATTCGTTTGAAAACACAGAAGCATTTGCATAACTTCTGTTTTATCTGTATTAAAGATAGCAATATAAACCATTGTTTTTTTTGAAATTTACAATACAAATGTTATTATAATTTTTTGCATTACAGTAATTTTTATACCGAAAAAATAAAAGTTAGTTGTGCATTTTAAAAGTGAAATTAACATTAAAAATGTTCAAAGCACAATTGTTGGAGTTTACTTTAAATTAAACAAATTTGCCTTTTTAAAAAAAGAAAAATCAATTTTTTTGTTTTATTCAATAAAAAAAATTAATTGATTTGAAGTGACCTTAGATAAATCTATTCTTGACATTGCGCAGACAAAGGCCACGTTTTTCTTTCCTTTGATTTTTTATGAGATTTTACTTTTTGCATTTTTTTCGTATTCTTCGGTTTTTAACGGATATTTTTGTTAGTTCTGTTACCACATAATATTAATATGTATACACTTCCTGTCTCACTGTAATTTTGTTTTCACCTTTTTCACGTTTTTGTGTTGATTTTTTTCTTTTTGCAATCCTATTTCCGGTTTTTCTTTTAAGAATCAATGTTTTCGTGGCTTTCTGCATTTTTTTATAAACATCCAATTCATGTTGATGGCTTTGTTGAACCCGGCTATGAAGTAATAAAAGAAGCATTTGAGTGAGTATCTAATTTTGTTTGAAGATTAATTCATTGTGATAAATTATTCATTGGTTTGGTTTTAGACAAAACTTTTTATGGGGTTGGGAACCTGAAGGAGCATCACTTACAATTTATCACAGAGGAAAGCTAGTTGCAGATTTATGGGGAGGGTATGCGGATAAAGAATGCCGCAGGTTTTGGAAAAAGGATACACTTTCTTGTGCATTTTCTTCAACAAAAGCTGTTGCAGCTTTGTGTGTTGCACTTTTGGTTGATAGAGGTATAATAAGTTACGATGATAAAATTATTGATTTTTGGCCTGAATTTGGAAAGAATGGAAAAGAAAGTATTACGATTCAATGGATTTTATCACATTTATCTGGATTGGCATATTTCGATGAGCCTATAAAAGAAGAAGATGCACGAGATTGGAAAAGAATGGCAAAATTAATTGAAAATGAAAGACCGAAATGGGAACCTGGAACTGCAGTTGGATATCACGCTATCACTTATGGATGGTTGGTGGATCAAATTATTCGACGAGTTGACCCTAAAAAGAGATCATTAGCCCAATTTTTTAGAGATGAAATTCAACAAAATTCGGGTATATTTTGTGCGATTGAAAGGAAAGGTATATTCAAAATTTTATAGATTTTCATATCGGTTTAGACCCATCCCAGGCTTACAGAGTAGCTCGACTCAAGAACCCTTCTGTAATTCAAAGAATAAGTGAATTTTGTACAAATCCAAAAGCAATCAATTATCTTCACGTTGTAAAAGATTTGGCAACAAATGGCATTTTTTCAAGAATTGAAAAAAATCCTGAATGGTTTAAATTTTTCAAAGGAGTATGTTTGCCTTCCCTATACCACTAAAAATAAAAATATTTTACAGGAAATTACTTTAAATAATCCCGAGTTATATACCCTTGAACAATCAGGTGCAATGGGAATCGGAAATGCCAGATCATTAGCAGAAATATTTCAACGAGCAGTATTTGAGGGAAAAATATTTAAAAATCCTGATACCCTTAAAAAGCTAACAACTCCATTCACAAAAGAAAGAGATATGGTAACAGGAGTCAAGCATCCCAGGGGTCAAGGTTTATGCTTTATACGATATTTTCATAAACCCACAGAAACAATATGTCAAACATACGGTCATCATGGATATGGCGGACAAAATATTAAATTTGATTTAGAGAATCAACTGTGTATTGGATATGTTGGAAATGGATTAAAATGTGGTCTTGGAGATAATGCAAGAACATTTGAAAAACTTCAGCGTGCAATTTACGACTGCGTTTTATTGAATAAAAAACATAAATAATTATTTTAAAATTATTTTTAACTGCATTTAATTAACAATTTTTAAAATTGAAACATTGAACTCGGTAATAAAATTAATTCAGATTTTGCTTCCTTAATTCCAAATTATTTTTGAGATCATCATTGTCAGCATCAGGGGGATAACATAAAAATTTGACTTTTCTGATATCAATCAAAAGTGTTAAATGAAATAATAAATAAGAAGCGATAAAGAAATATTCATAGATTGCTTCATTTTTGTTTACTAAAAATAGTGTTGCAAAGTTTCATGCATGTTTTAATTCTAACTTAATCTTACCATAATGGTGACATTCAATATTATTTAAAAAATTTGAATAAATTTGAAAAACATTCAGTGAACAATAGTTATATGTAACAGTTGCAAATAGTTTCATGATGATTGAAGCAATATCAATGTCCTGCAAGCAATAAAATTTAGAGAAAAATTTTTTTAGGATCAATGTAATATTCAATTTACCTCTTTATTGCTATTCACTGTTATCAACATTAAAATGTTCCTCAAATACATGTAAATCACAGAAGTGAAAACAAAGCTTGCAAACGCATATTCAAGAAAATCTAAAAAACATAATTTTATTCTATTGCAAGTAATCCCTTTCGATTAAAAGACAGACAAGCAGCATCAAATCTTGCAATAAGTATAGAACATATCGTAAGCGACAATATTTCCAGTGCTGCAACAAAAGGAATAATACCATTAAAAAATTTATACAAATTTGAGAATCTCAGTTGAGAATTTTCCGGTTCATTGTACATCCTCAAATGATAGATTAATTTTAAAGATATTAAAATGGATTATCAGTTTTTACCTTAAAATATAAGTAAAAAATATTCTTAATGGCATTGGTGCCATAATTGATATTCTGAAGTAAACATTTGCCCAATGACTTAATTGAGTTTGTCTTAAAAATGATGGCCACATACCATTTTCATATGGTGCATTCTCCTATAACCATACTTGAAATTTAATATTAAAAAGTAATTAAAAACTTACTATACAAACAAACCAAGTTACGCCATACTTGTGTATATAATTAACACTATCCGATTTCCATCCCGTATTATAGTCATTGTTATTTAAATACAAAAATGCAATTGCAAGAAAAACAACTGAACTTGCTGTTACAAATCCGGCAGGCCTAAAATCTTACTTTTGGGAAAAATCATTCAGTAAGACAAACCATAAAATACTTATGTAAAAGAATGGCATGTCATCATTATTATAATTTGAAACTTTGTTTCGATTCTGATGCTGATGAGTTGTACAACACTGTATTTTTTGTTTCTGCAATGACAGTGTCATCTAAAGTTTTTATCATTTTATAAAATAAACAACAGAAATTTTTGACTCATTCTATTAAAAAGTTTATTTTAAAAATACTTAAAAACAAAAAAGTACAAATTAATAAAAAAATTAAAGGATCTTTCGACAGAAGATCAGTATTTTAATTAAAATGAGAAAAAATTTTTCATTTAAATATGGAAATGAGAACTTGTTAGATAATAAAAAATCCCAGAATGGATCAAATTTTTTTTTCGCGTCTAAAAATTTTCTCAGACGCTCCCGTAAAAAAGTTAAAATATACCGGTTTTTATTGCATGTTCCATATTTTTTTGACTGCTCTTGATAAAACTTTTCTTTTCATCACGTTTCTCTGTTAGTTTAATATATATAAACTTAAAAGTTCATTCGATTACACTTCCGAAAGTATTTTGTAAGAATATTGAAGATTAGCAACAACATATTCAAGGAACTGAGGAATATTCTATTGTTAGTTTTAATATTTATTTAAAAAATTCCATGTTTCCGATATTTATTATGATTTGGAACATGTTTGCAAACAGCACATAAAAAAAAATTTAAAATTATCATTTTAATAAACTTAAAATTTGAAGAACCGCCTTATATGAAAAGTATTTTTGACAATTAGAATATATCGGAACTTGGAACCATTTTTTTATTGCAGTTATTATAATTAACCAACACATCCATTTTTGTCACATCTGGGAGTATTGTTACAATGCGATTTTCCTTTTTCATCAACATAACATTGTCGTTTTATTCTTGCACTGGAAATGATAAAACTTTAAAATGAATATATTCTTTTTCAATATTTTTTGGTTATATATTTATAATACAATTATGCCATGAAAAAATACAAAACAAAGAGCTTACCCATTTTCAGTTTGATAAGCATTGTAAATATCTGCTTGACCAAAGGCAATCAAAATTCCAATAACCAGAAGGAAAACTTTTACAACATTCATTCTTTTAATAAACCTTTTTTTGACAATTTTAATCATTCTCTTTTTCTAATTTATACTCCGGCATTTCAGTATCAATCACGGTGAAAAAGAGATCAATTAATAGCAATAAGGAAGTTATTTTTTGTTTGTAAACAATATTTTTAAGTTGTCGCAAAATTTTTGTGACAAAAAGTATTCTTAAAATATTTGGGTTTTTAAAACAGTTTTTTTGCAAAAAATGATTTAAATTAATGGTTCGAATTTGATGGTATCACTTATCAGAGAATCATGGAAGTGGAACTCGAGAAATAATAGTTATTTTTGCAATCGATTACTTCATTTTTAGCCGTAAAATACAGAAGAACTTGTTAGTTTAACCTTTTGTTCAGTTTATTTATTTAGTTTACCAGTTTTAAATAACACAATTTTTTAAATTAAAAGTTTATTATGACACAATTATTACATGCATACTCAAATATTTACATCAATAATATCCTATTAAAAGTTGTGAAAAATTATAAAAAAGCCGTATTAAAATTTGTTGAAGTAAATTGTCAAAAATTTGCACCAACATTCTTTCACGCAGAGAATTTGAGAGTGTTCAACTTAAAGGGTTTTCTGAAAAAAATAAAATAAAATTTTTTTGGTAAAATAATTCAACAATACCGGGTCAAATCCGCCCTTAGATTCTCCAGTGCCACCAAGTTTTTTGTCAATTTCTTTGAAGTGGTCCTTATTCACTTGAATAATGTCTTCGACATGTGCCTGAGAGCCTCGAGGATCATATGTTGATGATTTGCCTTTTGCAGATGGAGTTGTTCCATCACCCATTACACTGATCTTGGCATCATGAACTTTTTCTTTTACCTGTTGAAAGGCATCGCTTGCAACTCCAGATACACCCTTTTCACTGACATTATGTGCCATATTTTGTACTTTTTCTTTTACATTATCCATTGCTTCACTGGCTTTTTCAGAGAAATTTCCACTGCTAACTGTTTTCGCTGCATTTACAACCGATTCTTTGGCATGTTGAATTGTTTCAGATGCTTTTTCAACAAGATTTTGAGCGCTCTTAAAAATATGGATTGCTTATCAATTTTTTAATTAACTTAAACACAAAGCAAAAACACTGCTTTTCCATTAAATTAAAAGCATTGACCATTATTCTGATTTTTAGAAAGAATGTTTCAAAAAACAACAAACCTCTTTTGCTTGATCCATGGCATTTTTATCTCGTAGAGATACGGAGGATGCATTGATTAAGCGAATTTGGCTCTGTCGTTGAACTAAACTTACATGATGTCTATTTTTATTAAAGCTTAAAAAATAACATACCTGTCTTTAGTGCAATAAAAGAAACATTTCCAACAGTACGAGTGAACATTTTTGTAATTAAAGATTCAAACAGAGTAAAAACTAAAATTTAAGAATATTTTTAAATGATAATTGCAAAACAAAAAATATTTCGAACAAATGGTTAACGAACACACTGAATGAGAAGGCCCAAAGTGACTTTTTTTTCTCATCATTGAACACTTTTAAGTTAGTTTTTTCTCGAAAAAGTTTGCAATGTTTTTTAATCTGTTACAAACTATTTCCAAACGATGATAAATAAATAACACAGTGAAATATTTATATTAAAATAAGACTTTAATTTAGAGGATAAATTTTTAAAGTTCAATTTATTTTATAATAGAGAGTAAATAAAGATGGATTATAAAGTTAAAGATTAGAGAAGTTTATCATAAAAATGTTTGAATTTAACAGAAATGAAACTAAAAATGCTTTCGCTGACCAAACAGCAGCAAAAATTTATCCAAGGACTAAAGTATTTCCACTGCTGCAAGCTTCTTTTTTTACGACAAACAACAAACAAAAATTTCATTCCTCTTTTTTGTTTTTTTTTTGTTTTTGTTTTCGTTTATAAACATAAATGTGGGACGGAAAAAAGAGAGCACTTTCAAAAAGGCTGCAAAACATAATATTGTTTACGCATTGTTTTTTGTGGAACAACAAATCATTAAGTTATATGTTTTTTTGCCATTTATTAAACCACAGCAAACAATAGTGAATTAAACCTGCAAATACTTTTTTTAACAAAAACATCTTTTCTTGGATATTACAAATTGATAAGAAATGCCAAAAAACAATGCTTCAATATATCTCTTATTACAAGATAATTTCTATCATTACGTTGAACTTTTCATTGCAAATCATGTGTTTTCATGAAGTTTAAAGAACTTCAGCACTATTATCAAAAGACTAAAAAATGTCAATGAACCATAAAGTTTAATTAGTGCAATATGCTTTCAAAAAGTGAATTCTTTATAAAGTTACTCTTAATCCCTGAAAACATTCAAATACATATGGAATATTCTTTTCTTTTTTTAATGTTTTCTTTCTCATCTTCTTCAATCATCGTTCATCTGTGGTTTTGGCGCCTTTTCCTTCAATTTTTCCATATTTATATTTTTATAAAAAGAAAAAATTTCTCCTCGATTGCCAGATTGCAAATTGACCCTTTTAAATGAATAGTAAAAACATTGCTTTTTTCTTCGCACTGTTATTTAGTGATTTTGTTTTCATTCTTTCTTCACCACATAAACTTTACACTGTTTGAAACATAAGAAAGAAGTGCCTTATTTTTTTTTCTTGCTTTTCACTTTCATTCTTCTTTAAAAAGGTGGAAACGTTTTTGAAGATGCAGTTGTGCTGTTATTTTTTTGTTCCCGTTTCTATCACTATTGCTAAGATGCAATTAAAATTGAAATTTTAATAACTGCATTAGATTGTTTAAGTTTATTAAAAGCCATAACTGAGTTTGAAAAAAAATTTATTGTTGTTTCGGGTTATTAGAAAATTCTTTGACATTTTGTTTTTTTGAAATGCATTATTATTTTTCAGATGTCACAAGCAGGCATAATATGTGTTCCTTCGTTTAAACGTAACAGTTGTTACAACATTTCAAAATTGATTCCTTCAAACGGGATTGATGATGATTTTTTGGTACATATTCTTCCATTCGAAGATCGTCTTAAAGTTAGTCTTTTCGGACGCCAAAGTAAAGAACTTCGATATCAAGTTTTATTTTGGCAAATTAAACACTTCATTGCTGACATTCCAAAAATTTTTGATAAAAAAGTTTTGGGTGTTATTTTGCAAGTCTTTAATTTTCAACACAAGAATTATCCAAATAATGTTGTGTTTTGTCAATCCTTGAAGGCTAAGCTTGATGTTTGCAAAGTACGGTATTATTTTGCATCAGATATGAATATATTTTTTGCAAAGACAATTACTGCTGCAGATATTTCTGTGAATTATGGGGATTCTATTTTGGTCATTTTTACTGATGGTGAATGGATGCGTGAACTTGTTTATACCAAAAATGGATATAAACTTGGCCGGAAAGCTAGTAATGAAAATTTTAAAAAGATGGATGATGTTGTTTTGGACATCGTTGTTCAACATTACAACCCAAAAAAGGTTATTGTTTCTGTTGGCAAAAATCATCAACGATTTATGAAAGTTTTAAAATCAAAGAATCCAATTTTGCTTGACATTGTTAAACCTGATTACGATGGAAAATGTTTGGAAGAAATTGCAAAATGGATGTGGGATAATACATATACAAGATTTCATGTCATTCCAGATACTGGAAGAATTTATGCAATTGGGTATCAATTTAATGAAACGGAATATGTTTATATATTAATTGGTGAACAATTTAATTTACCAGCTAAAGAAACAATTACTGCTTCAAAATTGACGAGTATGAGATATTTTGTGAGTTATTTTTTTGATTTCGACTGACTAAAACTTTGATCCTTTTTTTAGATGTCATATCATGACGAACAAACAGATAAACAAATTTGGCTCAAAGAATTTTCACTTAATGAATCTGCACATGAATACAAAATCACCCTGAAAATTGATATTAACAATTTTCCAACTTGTGAAGTTGAAGATATTGTACTTCCACGTATTGTCAATTTTCCAAAACATTGTGATGCCCTTTCAAGATTGCATGGTATCAATCTTAAAACATATCCAGTTATTGGAATACTTGCAAATCGTGCTTTTGTTTGCATCTGCAAAAATGGAAAATTTGAATTTTTGAAATCATGTGGAGGTTAATTCGACAGTTGCATGTTTAATCGATAGTTAAAACGTCAATTTTTTAGGCCAATGGGGAACCCCGACTCAAATTGCTTTTAATAAAACTAAACCACAGTTTGGAAAAGCTGCTGAAGAAACACTTGCAAGATATGGAAAATTTGGTGTTCAAGGTTACAGTATTCTCATACTTTTCCCCTAATTATTCATTTATATATTTTTAGATATTCTTCAAATTATGGCAGAAACAAAGGAAACAATTAACACAATTACACCACATGGATATGGCTTTACTGAAAACGATGAACATCCTATTTTAGTTGAATTTGAAACCTTCGATGGAACGAAACGTGCAGCACCTCCAGAATTCCTTGCTGCAATGATTCTTCGTGAGAATCTCAAAGCAGTTCATGCTGAAACTGGTGAAAAGGCAACTTCAATTGCTTTCTGCATTTTCAATGATTTTACCGAAAAAGAAAATCAAAATATTCAGAAATCCCTTGAAACAGCATGTGATTTAATCAGAATTAAAGAACGTTGCTTTGTTTCATGGAAGTAAATATTGTTGTATCATTTATCTTTTACATTTTGAACAAAACTTTTGTAATACCTTTTTTGAATTCTTTTTAGTAAAATATATTAGATTTATTAACGTACTTTGTTGTTTTTTATATTTTTATGATGAAAAATATCGCTTTTATGCTTTTATTATTTGTTTACAATAGAAATAACAATTCATATTTTAATTGATTGTTGAAATTCAGTTTAAATACTGGACATCATAGATGAATAGAGGGTAACTAAAGTTACCCTACAGACCGACCGACCTGAAACCAAAAATTCCCGAAAATTGCCCAAAGGGT